>OW203765.1:37482645-37768504 GCA_934045905.1 Leuctra nigra
TTGATCGGTCAATCTGTTCTAGTTTAAATGTCAAAAATCACATGAAAAATGGTTTTAAATTTGAACCAATAAGAGGATTTGGCTGAAACTTTTTATGATTGGGTACAATGTTGGTTGCAATGTTTTTGCTAAATTTCAAATTGATCGAAGCAACCAATCAAAAGATAATTTTTTTAAATTTGAACCAATCACGGGAGCCCGTTCAAAAACGATCTTAGGAATCTCATAGATTACGTTAGAATGTGTACAAAATTTCAGATCGATTGCTTGAGCGGTTTGACCTGGGCTGTGACCACAAAAAAAAAACACACACAGAGAAAGTGCCATAAGAGTACCGTGGTGACGCTCGCTACGCTCGCTAAAAAATTACTAAAACTAGGAAAACGCTCTGTATAACGCGTTGATGAGCGAGCACGGACACGCGCAACACCTAGAACCGAAAATATGTCTATCGAAAATATCATTAAAAGCCAATAATTCTTGAAATTCGTCAGACTTGTAGGCATAAAAATCTCCAAATATTCCTGAAGTATTAGTCCCAATAACCATGCAAAGTTTTAAGTTGATCGATTGAACCTTTATGATAAAAATATTCCTTGTTAAAATTCAAAAATCATAGGATATATTTAAAAAAAAAAAATAGGACCACTTATATGATAAAAGTGTGTATACTTACACAATATTAGACGATCTGTTGAACGGTCATATCAGTTTCATACGTTTGAAAGTTTCTGCTCTAACTACCTTGGAACTATAAAGAGTCGAAGTAGCCGTGATCAACATTTTCGAGAAATTTGACAGATAACACGCAAAATGTCAGTGAAATGTCTATAACTTTTGGATTTAAACACAGATAAGTCTGACAATTTTCAAAAATACAGATAATGTTGGTCCCAATGACCATGCAAAGTTTTAAGTTGATCGGTCATACGGTTCTAGTTTAAATTTCAAAAATCATATGAAAGATTTTTTAAAATTTTAACCAATGGGAGGATTTGGCTGAAACTTTGTATGATTGGGTAAAATGTTAGTGGTAATGACTTGTCAAAATTTCAAATTGATAAAACAAACCAATCGAAAGATATTTTTTTTAAAATTTGAACCAATCACGGGATCCCGTTCAAAAACGATCCCAGGGACCGCATAGAGTACGTTAGTATGTGTACAAAATTTCAGATTGATTGCTTGAGCGGTTAGACCTGGGGTGTGACCACAAAAAAAAAAAATAAAAAAAAAAACACACAGAGAAAGTGTCATAAGAGTACCGTGGTGACGCTCGCTACACTCGCTCAATTATACCAGCCAAAATGTTTAAAAGATGCTAACATTTTCATTTTCAGACAAATTCATTAAAATTAGTTCAAAATAACATTTTTAACACAATACATTTAAAAAAAATTAAGTTACTTTACCGGTATGGAAGGTTTATCAATAAAAAAAAAGTAAAAGTATGTACAAAACCAAACATGGAAAATTGGAAACATGAAACACGATGCTATATCGAAGATTGTTAAATAATAATACATTGTGATATTGGTTTTCTATCGATGTTATTTGGTTCGCCATGTGAGCCTGAAGGTTCTGAACTGTCAAACAATATTAATAACAATATCAATCAGCATTGGCATCATGTACAGTGACGTCATTGATGGATGTCCACGACACAGGTCGCAGCTGGCACCAGAGCGATGACGTCACTTCAAGGAATTGCCATGTTGATTATCACTGATTAGTTCACAGCTTAAACAAAGTTTTATTCGCTTTCAATTTTCAGAACATTTATGAGATATTTCTGTAACTCAGGTCTAGATTTTGCGTTGTACTTACATATTTGAAATTATGTAATAAAGCCCTATCAACTGCAATTTGACTGAAATCAAGAAAAATATGGAGATTTAAGAATTCTCTTATAAAATGACTGATGTCACTATTACACATATGTTTGGAAAGTGGCAGCTTTTGACATCACCTCAAAAATAATTGAAATTGACTTCCGGCCTTCTGCTTCTACTGTACAGTACATGACTTGCTCCAGACAAGTACCCCCCAACCCTCCGAGTTACCTCTCCAGTCTCTTGAAATCCTGTCACGTCTTATCCAGAGATGAAATCTGCTAATTATCTTCAACTAATTTCAAGCCGTCAGAGCTGTCAAATGAAATGGTTTTGATAATATTTAAACTTACAATCTCACAATTGTACAAAACGTAGCGTGCAATTATAGAACGTCTGCTGCTGTGATATTTGAATCAGTTTGCTCAGCTGCAACTTTACCACATGAAGTATAGAAACCACATCGGTATGGTCAAATCAATCGGTCAAACGAAAATAACAGTCGTTAAAAAAATTACTAGATAAACGCTCAGTGTAACGCGTTGGTGAGCGAGCACGGGGACGTGCAAATTCTCGAACCGGAAATGCGTACACAAGCACAGAAAACATATACATCCATATTGAATTGAAATATGATCACTCAATCAACACAACATATTATGCTTTTCATTGAAACTTGAAAATAATATCTAAGCATCCTGGTAAATATAGCAAATCAGATGCAATTCAACTGGCACTGGAAAACATTCATTTTGATACTTCATTACTGACAGATATGAAAAATGGTAATAGGTTCATACGTTCTTAACTGATTGGGATGAAATTTTGTAAAATAAGAGACAATGTTGGTCTTAATAATCATGCAAAAGATGAGTTTGATCTGAATTATCGAAGACCGTTTTCATTTTTCAGCCTATCAGGAGATATTTATTTAAATTTTAACCAATGAATGGATTTCAAAAAAATTATGGCCTTCAAACAGAGAAGGCTAGCTTTACATGTGTGCAAAATTTCAGCTCGATCAAAGGAAAACTCTGACCTGTATAGCCAAAATATGAGTTTGATCAGAATTATCGAAGACCGTTTTCATTTTTCAGCCTATCGGGAGATATTTATTTAAATTTTAACCAATGAAGGATTTAAAAAAAAATTGGGGCCTGCAAACAGAGAAGGTTGGTTTTACATGTGTGCAAAATTTCAGATCGATAGGTGAAACGGTGCGACCTGTGTATCGTCTATTAACAGACAAAAAAAAAACAGAAGTCTGTGCCAAAAGAGCCAAAAGGAGACGCTCGCTTCGCTCGCTCAATAACTTGGTTTCTTCGAAAAATATGAGCTAAACATGTCTTTAAGTTTTTGTTGGTTTGGTGCCTCCGTCATCCGTGAAATCTGTTTCTATTTTTAGTTTTTATTTATTGGTTTCATTGAATGTAATTTTATTTTATTGACATCGATATATTCCAACTAAATCATTGATTTGCTATTTTTACTGTGCCCTAATTTTTAGAAAAGCTGATTATGGAAAAATAAAGAAAGTAATGGAATAATATCGAAGACTGAAGGCTGTGGTCATTTTAAGAAGTGAACGCGAAAATTCCCTTATTTATGAATGTTTGCCTGGAGAAAGAAAACGAAGTCCAGTTGATTCTATGAAACTGGAAAATAAAATCAACGAAGCTCAATCAAGAAACCTCATTCCTGAAATAAACAGACACACTACAGTTTCTCCTACTTATAGTTTATCTCTTGCCTACATCCAGCATCTGAGAGAAATCTTGCTTCTTGCGCGCGGGAAAGATTCTCGGCGATCACGAGATATGAATGATGGACGCGAATAATTCCCGCCAGACTGGCAATGAATTACCTGGCATCGAACACGCGGTCTCCAGACAAGCAATCAGCAATCACGCCACGGCCAGTTGTAAACGGTGATTCATTCGCGGAAACAAACTCATAATTAGTCGGGACTAAAGAGACTAGACCTACACTTCCCCCGCCCCACCACACGTAAAGAGCGTCAACTTCCAGATTTTCGCGGTCTGAAAAAGGCCAATACGAATCGTTCTAAAATCTGAGTTACAAACGGTAGCGCTCCTGAAATGCTGTGGTGGTGGGAACTGAGAGAACTATTCGTTACAAATACGAATATTCGTCTATTCGTCTAAATATGAAAATATGTATATGAATGTTTACGTATATATTTATAAATACATATATAAATGCATAAACAAATGTATTTTTAATTACATTTTATGTATTTAATTTGTTTACTATTCATAGTTTGCACGAGCTTCTTTTGTTTTACATCAACAATGTAAAAAAAGTATATTTTCGGCCAACAGCTGTCAAATCGATTTAAACTAATTATTATCGTTTAGTCGAAGATATAGTTTGTAAATGAGTGGTTTTATAGCTACAAGATTTTCTTCTGCAACCTGCAATTGCACAGGTAACCATAAATATTAAATACTATCAAAAACATACTGAGAAACAGATTGACAGCGATTCTGACATGTTACCTCCAAGATGGCCGCACAACATATCGACTGAGCCATTGACTGTTTATTTACTTCCATTGTCACGTGGAAGATGGCGCTCGCGGTAGTAACTCAGATGACTGTTTTGTGCTTCAAGAATTAGCATTGAAGTTGACGCTCCTTACGTGTGGTGGGGCGGGGGAAGTGTAGGTTTAGTCTCTTTAGTCGGGACGAACTTTAACAGGCCCCCAAGTCTTGAAGTCAGCGTTTTGAAACCGTTCGCGATGTCATTGCTTAAAACTTGGAAAAGGTGACAACAAAGCCTTGGCCTTCAACTTTTTTTTACGTTTTAGACAGTGAACACGCAAACGGTTAGAAAACGACGATTTCAAGACTTGGAGTCAATAGAGCGTTTTTCTCCCGACAGAATTCATCGGTTGCATGTGATGTCATCTCATTGTTGCCGTCGCCAACTTAATGGCACGCAGAATAGCTGAGATTCTCTGCTCTTTTGACGATATTTTATAGTTAATGAGTACCTGGGAAACTGTATAGGCTCCGGAGATTACTTTAGTACGAAGAGAAATCACTCACATTACAAAAATACATCGGTTTGCCTCAATAAAGTTATAAATCTGACCCGTCAACGTGCCAACGTAATGGGTGGACAATTCAATAATTTAACATTGCTGATATAAAACAAAAGAAGTTCGTGCAAGCTATGAATTACACTAGGACATTGATTACATCATTACAAAATGTATACGGCTAAAATTGAAAAATTTACTTTCTGCTTCAATGGTAAAAATTTGTGAAATACTGACAAAAAGTTTATTTATATTGTGCCTAATTAAATTTCACTTGTCGAATATTTTCCTTATCACTTGCATTATTATTGAAGCGATTCCCTCCCGTTCTTAGGTACAGATAGCGTATATCCGTCATCAGCGAAAACAGAAATAAGAGGAATAAGATCAAAATAATTGCTTGAGAAAGTTCTGGAATCCCGCAAGGATTGATCAAGTATCACAGAATATTTATTTTAATCACAAACTCAGTTTCAACTGTCAGAATGTTCAAGAAACGACTTTATACATTAACAATGCGAGTGAATTTTATTTAAAACCTGTGACACTTTAAAAAAATGTATCTCAACGAAGATAAATGAATATTTGAATGAACTGTTCGTGGTACAGATCTCCATAGGTAAAACACATTTTAGGAAAGATTATAATATTCCATGCATTCTATTTCATTCATTTCGATCATCGAAGCTTGCTTATCTATCAGGTCATTCAGCGCAATTTATTCATGAGATAAATTAATTCAGAAAACGCATGTTTAAACTTTAAAACATAGTTTTATAATGTATTATGTGGAGAATAATACGATATGAGATGATGAGGAATTTTTTAACACAGTTTTCGTAAAATAATTTTGTTAAGAATACAGCAGTGGTTTTGACTAGTTCAGTAGTCCCGTGTTAAATGGCCATATATGAAGATTTTCAAACATTTAAATGCCATTATCTCAGAAATTAAGTCGGTGACAAGAGTATTTTAAGTTTTCAATGCATTCAGTATTAGTCAAAGAATATATCAATCTAGTTTTCTGTTGAATTTGTTGGTGCGGATTAAAAATAATTTAGAATAATGTAGGAAATTAATTCGTTCCCCCATAAGAGCCATGTAAAAATCTCGAACTTTGAAAAGTTTTACATAAAAGTTAGGTCGGTAAGGTATACATTTTTTGATCTTATATTGTAGATAATACTGTTAGTAACAAAATAAAATAGGTTGGAAAAAATTGTTGGTAAATGACCTGGCGCTGGTTCATCCTTAAGTGCTTTTGTTGATAATAAATATTAAATACATGCATTTGTATGACTAAGGTAAGTAAAGTAGGCGTTTCCTTACCATTCTAATGACTTATCTATTGTATACGGTAGCATGGAGTGTATAATAGCTATGGACATATTAAAAATACGTAAATGTTGACTTATGCATATGATCTAAAACCATTGAATTTTCAATAAAGTGGACATTATAACATTTCTAAGTGATGCAATAAATAATTGAATAAATACAAATATGAATGGAGTTCTATTGTGTGGATTCCCCTCTTATATCATGGTTGAGAAGGAAGGGAGAAGAAGCGAGCACAATCGAGGAATTCATTCTCTCTCGTCATCATTCTTCACGATATCGACAAATAGGTGTAGGTGTAGGTAAAAAAAGTAATACCTCTAAATACGCACTTTCTCTCGTAATATCATTCATTTAACATAGTGTTTTCGGTATTAAATCAAAAGATATTACGTATAGAGATAGGGATTTTGAGTGCAGAAAAACCAGTATATTTCGGAAAAGAACGAGCATCTTTAGTTTTTTTTCGTGTTGGCGAATATTTTTTGGGGAAAAATAGGAATTAATTTTTTATTGTTTGTTAATAAACTTTTTATATTCAAATTGTATATTGGAGGATGTAAGAGAAAAAAAGGTTTGAAATAAACTAGAATCTAGAGAAGAAACTGGAAAACATATTGTTTTAGATTTTATTACTAAAATAGTTGAACAAAATTACTTATTTTGGCAAAATCATGACTCAATAAGGCTATGAATGCTTAATACATTGTAAATTATCCATTTATTGAGATTATCGAAATACAATGCTTATACGAATGAGATTTAGAAATGGTAATATGGATATGGCTGCAGATTCTGTAAGAGGAGGACACTCCCACTGCGTTGCAAATGGCGGGAGATTTTTAAAACATCCACTCAATTGCATTTTATTTGAGCACAGAAAAGGATGGAACAATCAATATTTTGGTGAAAGTCTTTCTTTTGCGCAGTACCGAAATATATGGTATATGGTATGTGGTATATGGTATATGGTATATGGTATATGGTATGATAAATGGTATGGTCATCATAGAAGAATGGATCCCAAGAGAATACCGAAGTGGGAATTTGAAAGAGCGAGAGACCGGGAAAGCAGAAAGGAAAGACCGAGAGCGAAGTGGGAGGACCAGGTGAAGTGGGAGGACCAGATGAAGTGGGATGTAGGGAAAGAGGTGAGGAGTGGAGAACAGTGACTGCAGGAAGATTGTGGGAGGACAGGGAGAGGTGGAGAGAGAAGACGTAGAGGATGATGAAGAAGAAGAGTGTGATGTGTCAGGACCGGCCAGCGTCTTTCCATACCCTAATCGAGCCCAACTCATTGATTAAATTTGCATTTTACTCGCATTTAACGCCGAATCTATTCGGTATAACCAAACATTCTAACATTCCCATTCATAATTAATCAGCTAAAAGAGGTGTCTCCGCAATATTGGAGGTTTTACTCACGTAATTGTTGACAGTTTGAAAGTAAAGAACATTGTTCGGAAAGTACATTTAAACACTTTATAAGAAGATACACATTTCTCGATGTCAAAATTAGGACACGAGACAAAAATGAAGTGGATTATAAGCAAGGCGAAACAAAATAAGCAGAATTGATTGGTTTTAATCAATAATTATAATAATCATGAATACTAAATTATGTCCAATATTTCAGGTCAACCCCATAGGCGTACGCAAAAGTACGATATACCCCAAGTATCTACTTTTAGACTTCGCATTAATACCAACGAATGTTTAGATCAGACCAGATTCTCTAATATTGTCGGCTAGGTTTATTATAGGAACAATATACCAATTTAAGATGGTTGTTAATTAATGTTTTTGCGTGACGAAACAGGTACCAGGTTTTTAGGTGCTTAGGTAACTACCTTAGGTACTAAGAATTGACAGTAGGAAGTAATTTGAAGGACGACATAAAATAATTTGAATTGCTAGAAAATATTTTGTTCAGTAGGTACTTTAGTCTTTAAACAGTTGTATTGAGTTGGGCTCGATTAGGGTATGGAAAGACGCGACCGGCCACCCGACATCACTGAAGCGAAAACCCAAGATTGATGGTGGAATTTCCCCCCCCCCCCCCCTCCCCAACCCGACATCAAGTTGGAAACGGGTGACAGATATTTATTATTGGTATTATTGAAATATATATGTGTTATTTTATTACCATTTTCTTTTTGGGAAAATCATTTTATTGATGGCTGACCAATATACATGGGTGACCAATAGGGTCCAGCGGACTAATCAGTAAAAGTTACAATACTATGAGATAGATTCCTAATAGATAACATTGTTACAGTCTTAAATATATAACTTGATAATAATATTTGCATTAACAAAAATGTGTAACATTTATTCTATCCTACATACACTGAATTAATTAGTGTTGATATGGCTAGTATATGAGTGAACAGTTTATATCTATGGATTATTGTTGTAGAGATGGTTGTGGAGAATGCTGATAGAATGTTTCAGAACAGATAAAACTATGGAGTCTAAGGTAGAGAGGGAGATCGAAAATCGCTTAAGAAAATCGGTGAAGAAGGCCGGGATCGCAGCTCTTGCCCCGACGAGAAGACCAATGACTTCCCACTTGTCGACCGGTATTTTGTAAAGTCTGGCGAGATCTTCAATGCACGGCTGGTAGATTCTCTTCTTCTCTTCGTCGACGTCCTCAGCGTGCTTGGCCCCTTGTTCAAATCTGATGGTCGGATCCAGGATTAGCGCTTGTTTCTTATCCGCTCTAATGACTATTATGTCCGCTCGTCGCGTGGAACCGTCCATGGCCAGGCATGAGACCTCTTCATGAACTTCCCAACGCCGCTGTTGACGAAATGCGTCGGCAATGATGGTGCGAACTGTGTGGTGACGCGTGTTTGGACACTAACTATTGGCCTTAGTTTGGGAATTAGGGCTGAAGAAAGTGTGCGAAGTACACGGAGCTCCGAACAATACACGGGTTTGACTTCAAGCAACTCAATCCAATCCAATGTGTCTTCTTGAGTCAAATTTATTCGTACATTGAGTACATCGAGAATATGATTCATCTACAGTACACAAATACACAATATTTTTCTCTTGAAAAAAATATTACCTATCTAAGACAATTAAACTTTCTCGTGTTTATGATATCGTAATCGTTCTCCATTATATGGCACTTAATATTCAAGGCGTATTTTTGATAACACTATCACTAGTTGAAGACAGGAATCGTCTTCTGCATATTTAATTGCTTTCATGAAGGTAGGTAATAACATTTAATTTAGTATTAATTGTCACTGATATAAAAAAATGCACTAGAATAATTATGCAGCGCTGCCCCATGCGTCTAGAACATGCTTTTGTTTGAAGGTTGAACAATTAAATCCAGGGTATATATTAAGCCGTGTGCATCGAACACTTCATCAACTGCATCAACATCAACATACTTCATCAACTTCATCATCTTGCAATATGAAGTTCCTGGCTCTGGCACTGGGTGAGTAAAATATATAGTGTATTGTGTTTGTTTTGGTTCTTTATACAATTATGTAAGTAGAATGATAAACGAAAAGAAAACAATTTGACAGTTCTGTCCATGAAATTAGAGCTTGCAGCTCATAATAATGATATAGTTAAATTGATTACAAATATGATCAATTTATATCAAGTTTTATACAAAACTGGTTTTGATGTTGAGGTCCAGTTTTTCAATACTCGGCTAAAGCCAGTAATTATAAGCTAACACAGTCATTCTAAGAATGTCATTGGTTGTTGCCATTACAAAACAGTCCCAATCAACCATTTAAAGTGGCGCGATCACTCGATATAGCACATTTTATTTTTTTTTTGAAATAACCATTTCAAAATACCTTTACAACAGTTCAACTATATTTAAGCATAAAATACTCATTCAATGTCCTGTAGTTTGCAACTCCCGCCCAATAATGAGTTTTCAATTCTATGTCTTTTGAGAATATACAAAACTTTAACATGGAAGGTATAGGAAAATCATTTCGAATTGGTGAATAACTTTTAAAATAGCACACGTTGGTATCGTTTTCATTTTTTTTCCCTGATAGAATGTCCGTAGGTCTACCAGAAAAAAAGTTTTTTGTTAAAATCTGACGGTACAAAAAAATTAGAACTTCATTTTAGCTTAAAAATGACACAATTTTACTTGGCTGCCATAAGCTAACATGGGGAAGAAAACTCAAATTATCTCAGAAACTAGACACGAGAAGTGTTTAATTTTTTCAAGGTTTATGTATGGCATGATTATCAATAAGTACACAAAAATTTATGAAGATCCGAAACTATGCCTCGAGTGATCGCGCCACCTTAAAGACTTGCCCTAATCGTTTCCAATTAAACTAAGCTAAGTATAATAGGTAGGTATATTTTATATTTTAAATTAATTTGATTTTGCTTTTGGTCAAATGTGTCGTGTGCTGTGTGGTTTGGTGGTTTTCGGATTTTGAATTTGGTTTAATTTTTCCGAAATTTGGAGGTTTCTTATGCCTAATTTAGGCACAAAAGCGTTTGGCGGCAGTAACTGGACGAATTGATTACGAAAATTTTAAGTGCGTAAATATATTTTTTTTTGCTTGGCCCTCCTTTTAGATCTCAATCCTTTAAGGTGGGAAGGCGCTACGAGAAGTGTTTAATCTTTTCAGGGATTGTGTTTGGCATGATTATCAATAAGTCACCAAAATTTCAAGTAAATCGGAAAAATTGAGGTTATGGTTGTTCTACCCTAAGCGTGTGGAGATCGCGGCAACAAGTTCCTAATACCCTCCATTCCCCCCCCCCCCACCACATTCAAACAACTTTTCCAGTGATAAGATCGAGGGGGAGGAGCCTAAACTAACATAAATGCATGGAAAGGCGAAAGGAGGGTGACAGTTACTTGTTGCTGCGGGTGTATAGTCAAGGAAACTAGATGGTTCATACTCTATCTCTCTCTGCTCCATATAAAAACATGTTTATGTTATGGGTCAGAGAGAGGCAGAGTATGAACCATCTAGTTTCCCTGACTGTACCCCCGCATTTGATGCGTGTCCAGAGTAAAATCTTGCTCAATGCTGCATGTATGTGTGTTACAGTGTTGGTCGGATTGGCTGCGATGTTCCCAAGTATTAGTGGAGGCGTCGATTGGATCGAATGCGGAAAGGGTTGCACGGGAACGTCGCCAAAGTGTGGTCAACTGGTTAAGCCTAATTTTGATACGTATAGATACGTTTGCATCGGGAAAGATAATGTATAGTACGTCCAGCGAGCGTGTAGCCTTTCCTTTCATAAGATGAGCAGTATTGTTCGACCCTTGTTCGACCGTTAAGCTCTGACAAGATATAACTCTTTTTATGACCTGCCACCCCTTCCACCTACACTGTTGCCATTTTAAACAACTCTCCTTGAATTTTAAAATCCATCTGCATTGAAAGATATTTGGCACCACAACAAAACAACCGATTCCAGAACACCTGCAGTCGTTGAGAGATATTTACAACCGCACACGCGTCAAAACACTCAGGATTACAAGCTAAACCCATTGTTGAATTTTACACAGCATTTGCTGAACTGGCTACACGCTCACTGGACGTACTGTAGATGCCAAGGTTGGCTCCTTCAAGATGTTCAACACCACGTGCGATATGTGGAAAGAGTCATGTGAGATTTGGAACTATAAAAGGAAAGGAGACCGAGGTCGGGGTTGTCGTAAGTGTTTTTCATTCTCAAATGTACAAAATTACAACATAACGTCAAAAAGAGAACGAAAATTGACGTGTTCAAAAGCGCTATTTCAATGCCTTGCTAAAGTAATAATAATAATAATAATAGCGGGTTGTCTACAGCTCTAAACCGGCCGTTTCCCGCACTCCAGACGCCACCTCTCTCTGTCCGTCCAGTCATCATCACCAATTCCTCTTCTTGACATGTCCAGCAGCACCTGTTTCTTCCAATCCTCTTCTGGTCGCCCTCGTCTTCTTCTACCAGGAGGTAACCAAGACTCTAATCTTTTTGGCCACCTCTTAGGTTCCATGCGCTGAACATGCCCATACCAAACAAGTCTATTTGTTTCTATACAATTAACCACCGTCTTTTCTACTCCCATCCGTCTTCTTATCTCCTCATTCCTCACGTGCTCTAATCTTGAGACTCCACAACTCCTTCTTAAGAAATCCATTTCCACTGCAAGCAGCCTTTCTCTATCCCTCTGCGTCATCTCCCACGTTTCTGCACCATACAGAAGTATGCTTTGAACTATCGTCTGGTATATTCTTTTTTTTGTGGTTTTACCTACACTCCGGGACCAGAGTAACGAATTGAGCTTCTGTATTGCCTGTCTCGCCTGACCAATACGACAGGATATCTCTCTCCTACTGTTTCCTTCTTTATCAATTACAGTTCCCAAGTACTTATATTGCTCACACACCTCGATACACTGTCCATTCAAATCCAAGCCCTCTCCAAACTCCTTGCCAACCACCAGATATTTCGTCTTTGTAACGCTGATTCTTAATCCAGCCTCCTCATATGCATCATTAAGCTTCCTCAGCATAAAATCAATGTCATACTCATCTGAGGCCATTAATATCTGATCATCAGCAAAGAGGAGAGTATGAAGAAGTTCACCACCAACGTCAATTCCCATGCCCCTGCATTTCCTCTGCCACTCTTTTAAAATCTCGTTGACATACACTTTGAATAGAGTGGGAGATAAGCAACACCCTTGCCGTAGACCTTTTGTTATTATGAAAGGTTGCGACAATTTATTTCCACTTTTAACAACACTCTCCTGTTGGTAATACATACTCTTTATAGTGTTGATATACTTGCTGCTGATCCCACTCTCATCCAATATTTTAAAGAGGTTCTCAAGAGGTACCGTGTCATATGCCTTTTCCAAATCTATAAATACAAGATGCGTATCGGTGTTCCTTGCCTTTCGCTTCGAAATCACTTGCTTTATGGAGAAAATATTGTCTGCACATGATCTGCCTGCTGTGAAGCCACATTGTTCCTCGTCAATATTAATCTGGTCTTCAAGTCGCTTCTTAATAACCCGCCCATACAGTCTACCCACTGATGAAGTCACGCTTATCCCCCTGTAGTTCTTACATTCGAGTCGCGATCCCTTCTTGAAGATGGATGTAACATACGCCAATTTCCACTCCTTGGGTATGCAATCCTCTTCAATTAAACACTTGTTAAATATACAGGCCATTATCTCGAGAACAACATCTGGGGCACTCTTGACCAACTCAATGTGCACACCTCCAGGACCCGGGCTTCTCCCATTCTTGATGCCTTTCAAAGCGAACTTGATCTCCTCCTTTGAAATCCTCTCCACTCTTTCATTTGACTTCGTAGCCCTGAGCACCTCCTCTAACCCATCCCGATACTCATCTCTATCCTCATAAAGCATCTCACTATAATAATTTACCCATCGGTCCGCGCTAATCATCTGCACTCGCGCCGAATTCCGATGATCCTGTCTCAAATTCTTAATTATCTTCCATGCTTCTTTTTGTTTGGTTCCCAGCAAACACCGATCTACTTCTTCACATTTCTTCTCCCAACTCTCACTTTTCTTCTTCTTAACCATCTTCTTCACCTCTCTACTCATTCGAGCATACATCTTTCTATCCTCGAGATCTCGTGTTGATAACCACTTTTTATACATTTCCTTTTTTTCTATCACTAATTCTTCAACTTCTTTGTTCCACCAATCTTTCCTTACTTCCTGTCTTACTTCTATGCCGAGAGCCTCATTTGCAGCTTCTAGGATAACCCTCTTTATCTTCTCATACAAATCCTCCGCCCCCGCTTCATGCCAATCACCTTGAAACACATCGCTTATCTTCGCAGCGAGTCTCAATTTGTATAAAAATCTAATGGAGTCTTGACGTAGTAAGTCCAACTGGAAACGGTCTTGCTGAATTCCAGTAAGACTCCGATCCCGTTTCTCCTTCCTTTTAACATCATGATTCCTAGGTTTGATATTAACACAAGCTCGAACCAAGTAGTGGTCGGTACCGCATTCAGCACCTCGGTACACTTTCACATCAGTGGTTTTTAAGAATGAAGATTTCCTCTGTATAACATAGTCAATGATAGACTTCCGTCCTAAAGTGGGCTGCGTCCAGGTATACTTATGAATTTCCTTGTGAGGAAAGAACCCATTGCATATTCGTAATGAAAATGCCTCACATAGCCCAATAAGACGCAACCCATTGTCATTAACATGCTCCTCACCAAATCTTCCCACCACTTCATCTCCTATTCTTCTACCAACTCTAGCATTGAGGTCTCCTGTCAAAATAATTTCCTTCCTATGATTAATGTCACTCAAAAGTTTCGTCAGCTTACGTTCAAACTCGTCCTTCAAGCTCATTGTTGCATCTTCTGTAGGTGCGTATACTGCTACAATTACAATACTGTGTCCACGCAATTCTAACTCCATCTTCATGAGTCTCTCGTCTACCTCTTCCCAATTGCGGATGCAGCTCCGTAGTTTCTTGTGCAGAGCAATGGACACTCCAGCCTTGGCACGTTTGCACTTTGTTACTCCACTATAGAAATGTATGTAATTGCCAATTTCCTCATTCCCTTGACCCTTCTTCTTCGTCTCTGTAAGCACCGTTATATCCATCTCATATTTCTCCAACTGGTCAAAGACTTCCTTCTGTTTAGTTCCTAACCCTTGCACATTCCATGTTCCAATATTCATGTTCCTTGTCCTTGCAAAAATTCGTCGTCGATTGAATCCGTCCAATATCCGAGGCTCAGCGTCTGTGTCTTGAGTACTGTTAGTTTTTACAAGTACGGGATACTACCCCATAGCTAAACCCCCAACCTGGAGGACCAGATTTTTCTGTCAGGGTTTATTCCCTTATTCAACTATAGGTCCAGCTATTTCTGGCCGCCGGATATTCGCCCCCACCCACTTCCGTTAGCTACATGACATACATCCATTGCATGCCATGCATTGCCCAGGGGTCACGCGACTCATGTCTTCGTGGACGTGGAAGTAGGATTTGTTGGCCTGTCATGTACATGACGACGAGCATTTCTCAGAGTTTTATTGCTATGCAGACGTTGACGATCCACATAGCCTCTGAGACTCACTGCCAACCATTTAACCCCTCCTTGCTAAAGTCAGTAGTTAATTTTAAACTGCACGTAAGGAATATCATTGGTTGTAATCACGGTAAAGACCTAATCAACTGTTTAAAATTTAGCAGAGTATTTAAAAAGTGACTCTAAACATGATGAAATAATAATTTGATATTGTCTCTGGTATGAATTCAATTCAAATTCATCAGTGCCTTAGTATTTTACTAGCCGTCTTTTTACGTTACTTATTTAATAATTTCATTCGTAATTTTAATTTTTATAAAAATTATAAAAATTATAATTATATTAATAAATGATTTTAGTAATCTGTTCAAACTACTACTACCTCGTTATTCCAATTGTATGGGTTAATTCTATTATTGGTTTCAGGTTATGTATGGACCGATGATAGCAACTGTAAGAAAAACTAAGCTGGTGAGCGCAGTGAAGGTGGCACTGAAGCCTCTGTCACAGCGTCTCCTGTTATTGGGAAATATTATCATGATCTGTACTTAGTCTTCCCGCTGTTACGCCGGTGTTATGGTGGTGTTGTTCTGGTGCTTTATTGGTGTTTGTCTGGGTCTTAATAATAAAGAACACTGTCGTGATTCATTATGTGTGTTTATTTACCAATCACAAATGTACCTAGTAGAGGAGGAAGTTACTCTCGTTAAAAATAGAATTACATCAATAAACTATCATTTTTGTATTCCTTACTCAAGTCAAATGTTCAGACTAAGTATTAATAGCATTTTAATGTATGAAAATATTCTGCTATGTGAAATTTTGGGGTTGTATAAAAAAGTGTTCAAATGTCTCCCCTATATGTTTCTGTGCGTTACGAAATTCCAATTCGAGAGATTGCGCGTATCAGTGCTTGCTCATCAACGCGTTACACATAGAGTTTTCCTACTGGTTGTGAGATGATGATGATGAATAATGGGTCAGGATGGACGGTGGGAAGGAGGCAGTCATAGACAATTAGTAGGGAACCTATCCAGCATATGCCTATCGCGACTGAGGGAAACCACAAACATCTTCAATCAAAGCAATCAAAGGACGGCTTTTAGAAAAGATAAAACATTTCACTTGAAAAGCCAAATGCACCGTTCAAGAGAAACGACTACGCGAATAGGATAAAATTCAGCAAATCCAACTTTTTGCCAATCAAAATTATTATCTTATTGGTCTCAACTGTACGTCATGGGAAATAGAATGTTACTAAAATAAGAAACTTACTTCAATCTGATATTTGCTCCTCAATGGCCTGTATTTCGCAAGGTTATGTAGTCTTGTCCAATCCAATGGCAATCACAACTTCACTTGTTTTTTATTATTACAACACATAGTTTTCATGATTCTGTCACATTTACACTACATTTATTTAAAATATAACACAATACACTTTTATAACGTAGTTAGTTCAAAAACACACGTCTTTTAGTTAAAATTCGCGTGAAATGTCACTGAAAACACGTCTGTTTTTGTTTACATCGGCGCCATCTTGGACATCGGCCTGGTGGATGTCAGTCAGCTGAACATTCTGTCAACGACCGTCATGTAGGAGGCAGTGAAATTCGAACGCCCGCGCGGCAATGAGTGGATGGGACGGTCGGCAGACCCGCGGACACCCGCTCGAAGTTGTCTTATGGAGAATTTAGCATTGACGATCGAACATGGATACTACTATTCTTCCAGATAACATCAGACTTCGAGCGGCAATTTTGAAATTTGGAACTTATTGATTTAAACTTTCACATGGAAAGTTATAGCCTCTCCTTTGGGCTCTTTTGGCACGGTCCCTTGTTTTAGTTAGTTTGTTGTTTGTTTTTCTGTTGATGCCGGTAAACAGGTCGCACCATTTCTCCGATCGAGCTGAATTTCGTGTTGCAGAATAAAAATGTTTTGAAATCCGTTGATTGAAAAATTATCTTCTTATAGCATTGACGTATTATAGGTTGATCCGATCAATTTTAATTTTTCGATGTCATTATAAAACCAATATTTTATAAAATTTTAAACGTTTCAGCCACATCTTTTCTGGTGCAAAATTTCAGCTCGATCGAAGAAAAACTGTGAGCTGTAGGTATAGCCTCAACACAGAAAAAAAACGGCGGTCGGTGGCAAAAGAGCCAAAAGGAGTCGCTCGCTCAATGGATCATTTTCCTTGAAACAATGATAGGTACCGATCTTACTAAAAATCAATATGTGAACGAAGAGGATAGAATAATGAATCTTTTGTGAAACTATTGGTCTATCTGCTACTTTGTTTGAAAACGTAAAAAAATCTCACCTCTTCACTCGCTTGATCAATAACCATTTTTAACAAATAAGATCTCTAACAACAAACCTCCACAACACACGAACTCTTTGTGTGTAATTCACTTGATAAATAAGCAATTATATTAACGACGCACTGATCCGCAACAAGTGTGATCATTATTTGCTCGCCGCATGCAACGGAAGGAATTGGGACTCATCTATTATTGAAACTCGTCGGTTTTCAATTCAATTTTCTTTCATCGTGGAAAGTTATTACCTTGCTGTACAAAAGTGCGGTGTTCTTTGTTTTCCCACACAATGGTGTTTCATTCGCTACCTGATTTATAAGAACATTCCAAGAACAAAGGATATTAATAACTCATAGAATCATGATGAATTGAGTTCAACACAACCTCGGTCTGAATCGAACCCGGGGCTTTTCGTTACCTGCTCCAGTTATTAGAAAATACACGAACATATTCATTATTTCCTTATCAAGTATATATACTAGGAAAACGCTCAGTGAAACGCGTTGAAGAGCGAGCACAGATACGTGCAACATCCCCAGTCACGATACACGATACGATTTCCTTTGCAACTTTCCAATCTCCATATAAACACTCTGGATGAATAACAGATCCATTGTGTCCAGACTTACCTAAGTATAGGTATACCTACTTTTCCCAATGATTATGCCAAGTTGATAGGAAAAAAGGTTTTATCTTTAATTTTCAAAAAATCACAACATCGCAGGATCTCGTTCAAAAACTAACCCTGGAAATACAAAATTTGAGACCAATCGGTTGAACGGTTTAGCCTGGGCTTAGCCAACAAAAACATAAACAAACAAACAAACAAACAAAAACACAGAGAAAGTGCCATAAGATTCCCGTGGTGACGCTTGCTACGCTCGCTCAATGACCTTGCCATTGACGCGGACGGACGACGCGGACGGACGACGGAGACGGATACAATGTTAAAGTCGTCGTCCGTCCGCGTCCGATTGTGAACAGACAGAGTGAATATGTCATACCTAAACATCGTATCCGTCTCCGTCGTCCGTCCGCGTCGTCCGTCTGCGTCAATTGTGCATCGGCCTTAAAACATCGTATCCGTCTCCGTCGTCCGTCCGCGTCGTCCGTCTGCGTCAATTGTGCATCGGCCTTAAAACATCGTATCCGTCTCCGTCGTCCGTCCGCGTCGTCCGTCTGCGTCAATTGTGCATCGGCCTTAAAACATCGTATCCGTCTCCGTCGTCCGTCCGCGTCGTCCGTCTGCGTCAATTGTGCATCGGCCTTAAAACATCGTATCCGTCTCCGTCGTCCATCCGCGTCATCCGTCTGCGTCAATTGTGCATCGGCCTTAAAACATCGTATCCGTCTCCGTCGTCCGTCCGCGTCGTCCGTCTGCGTCAATTGTGCATCGGCCTTAAAACATCGTATCCGTCTCCGTCGTCCGTCCGCGTCGTCCGTCTGCGTCAATTGTGCATCGGCCTTAAAACATCGTATCCGTCTCCGTCGTCCGTCCGCGTCGTCCGTCTGCGTCAATTGTGCATCGGCCTTAAAACATCGTATCCGTCTCCGTCGTCCATCCGCGTCATCCGTCTGCGTCAATTGTGCATCGGCCTTAAAACAACGTATCCGTCTCCGTCGTCCGTCTGCGTCATCCGTCTGCGTCAATTGTGCATCGGCCTTAAAACATCGTATCCGTCTCCGTCGTCCGTCCGCGTCATCCGTCTGCGTCAATTGTGCATCGGCCTTAAAACATCGTATCCGTCTCCGTCGTCCGTCCGCGTTGTCCGTCTGCGTCAATTGTGCATCGGCCTTTACACACAGGAGTTTTCAGCCACAAGATGAACTCAGATTGCGCTGGAATGAAATGTAATAGTCGTGTACAAAAGAACAATCAGCTCGGTTGAGGAACCAATTCCATGATAACATTATGAGCCAGAAGCTTCGTCATGCAGTAGTAAGACCCACAGTAACCACTTCACAGCATGCCAAGCGCGGAGTGGGGTTCTATTAGCCAATCACAAGGCTGGAACCGCTCGCGGCAGACTTCTGATTGGTTCATATAAAAACGAGCTTTCTGCTTTCCGCGCTCATGTGACGAGAAATACAGACCATGAGAACAAACTGTGTAATATTAGTTTTAATCATTCAAAAGGAGACCAAAATACATTTTGTGAAGCAAAAAGGACTCTATTTTTTTTCTTTTAATATGATTCACTAAGTTGATAAGCTATAGAATTCTAAATATATTAAAGATATTGACCACAGCTTTTTTCAGATTATTCATAAGAAAAGCGTTGTGTGAACTTCAAATTAATTTTCCTTTGAAATCAAGACTCCGATCTTGCTAGAAATCAATAAACAGAAGAGTTGAATAGTGTGTAATAAATTGGCACGATCTGTTGCTTCGTTTGACATATAATTCGAAAAGCGCATAGAAACGATACTTGAGCTATAAGTTAAAATGAAGACGCTCTCTATCAAGGTTCATGTTTTGGCTCAGTTAATTTGTAAACAATAAAACTAAAGCTGGGTCCTTTATTTTAGATGAATTACATGAAAATAAAATATGTTGAGTTGTTTTTAAGCTAATGGGTTTGATTTAATCACTTCGTAAAAGTTCACGCACTCTTGTGTAATTTTAATTTTCCCTTCTTGAAACCAACATTTTCTGAATGTTGTATTTTTGTACCACTTCACTTGAGTACTCCCAGCAAATCATCCGGTACTTGTGTAAACACAATACTTGATCAATCCAATACGCGATGTCATCATTGCGTCGAATGTTTTCATTAAAATACTCACGGCGAGTTAAAATATACAACCTCAATAACGCGTTCGTTCTGAGCCCCTTGGGAATTGTCAAAACACATCAATTCATCCGGCGTTTTCATGTCTTTTTTTAATAGAATCATAAACTAAAAACAGTCAATTTATACCTTCAAAAGCATATTAATTTTGTAATATTGCGTATTTAACAAGGTTTGACGTTTGTCAGAGCTGTCGATGGTTGTGAAAATGTAGTGGAAGCATTAAGTAGAATGTGGGTTGCTGTGGCATAAAGTCTTGAATTTTAAGTAGAATGGGAGTCAACTCGGCACTAAAACTTTGTTAGTAGAGCGGTTCTACGGTACGCTTATGACGCTTGCTCTGCTATTTTGTTGACATCGAATAACTCAACATAACTCGGAATTAGTAGACGCAGGGCACGAATTAGTTGAGCGTCACCACGGTACTCTTATGGCACTTTCTCTGTGTGTGTGTGTGTGTGTGTGTTTTTTGCCTGCACTGCCCAGGTCAAACCGCACAACCAATCGATTTGAAATTTTTCACACAGCTAACGTTATCTATGCGGTCTCTGTGATCGTTTTTAAGCGGGATCCTGTGATTGGTTCAAATTTTTAAAAAAATCGAATCGAACTATCTTTTGATTTTTTGATTTTTTTTGTCTGGGGCTTAACGTCGCACTGTTCTGCAGCGAGGCTAATGGCGACGGATGAATGATTAAGAGGATGATTGGTAGATGATGGTGAAGAGTAGGAGAGGATGGAAGGTGGGAAGGAGGCGGTCGTGGCCTATTAGTAGGGTACCTTCCCAGCAATTGCCTGTCGACTAAGAGAAAACCACGAAAAAACCCCAGTCAGGAAGGACGGCCGCGGGAATCGAACCCGGGCCTCCGGAATACAAGTTCAGAGCGTTACCACTCAGCCAACCTGTTCCGTATTATCTTTTGATTGGTTTGTCCGATAAATTTGAAATTTTGCAAGCAACATTGTCCCCAATCTTACAAAGTTTGAGCAAAATCCTCTTATTGGTTCAAATTTGAAACCTATTGTCTAACTTAAACGTACTCCAAAACAAATCTGCTTTAAAAAGTTTAAGAAGCTTTAAGAAGTTCATGGCACGCAATTGGATTTTCAATATTTGAAAACGTATTTATGAATTAACACAAAAGAAAAATATATTTTTAACTTTTTTATGGGTAATTAAAAATGTAGGGAGGCTAAAAAATAAAATGCCGGAGAAGAGGGGGGAGGGGTTAATATGAAGTACGCTACGTGAACATCTGTACATTTCATCCCGCAATGTTGACATTTACCTGACACTGTGATATTGTCCACAACGTGAAGCAGTGACTAATAAGGCATTGCAACGAGATCCACGGGGGGGGGGGGGGGCAAATCCCCGGTTGTCATGGCAACGTGACATAATCAGCACCACGTGACATTTCACCCACTCACTGAAATTGTTAATTTAATTCAAGAACAATCCTTTCTTTTTGAACCTACGTGGAGGATGAACATCATTCCAGGCAAGTTAATTAATGGAAAACAAACGAGCTGTATTTAGAACCACATAAACATTAAATTGAAGGATCGATAAAATATAAAAGAGTAATGATGCAAAAAATACATGATGATAATTGCGTTTTTCGTTGTGTTTCACTAAATTCATATTAATTTCATAATGGTTTTATACATAACTCGACAGCCAGGTAATTTCGAGGAATGAATGAGTATGATGATGATTAGATGATGAATGTGAGGGGTGAGGGGGGGGGGGGGGGAAATAGGTGCTCGTCATCATAATTACCACATATTTTGGCTGCTGCCATCGACTGTTCATTTCCTTCCATTGTCACGTGGAAGATGGCGCTGATGGGAGTCCCTCCGATGTTCTGGTTTGTGCTTCAAACATTAGCATTGGCAGCATTGGAAGATGACGCTCTTTCCGTGTGGTGGGGCGGGGGAAGTGTAGGTCTAGTCTCCTTAATCCTAAGCAATTTCCTCCTTACCAGTTTTTCAAACTTCAACACAAAAGCTCAATTATTAACCTCGTCGTTATAGATTGAAGTTTCATTATTACATAATATAAAACCGTATTAGTTATTCATTACGTATCCAATACCAACATTCATTTCCTGGGGCTTAACGTCGCACTGTTCTGCAGCGAGGCTAATGGCGACGGAGGAATGATTATGATGATGATAGGAAGATGATGGTGAAGTAGATAAGGATGGAAGGTGGGAAGGAGGCGGTCGTGGCCTACCAGTAGGGTACATTCCCAGCATTTGCCTGTCGACTGAGGGAAAAAAAACCTAGTCAGGAAGGACGACCGCGGAAATCGAGCCCGGGCCGCCGGAATACAAGTTCAGAGCGTTACCACTCAGCCATACCTGTTCCGTAATTTTCAACAGTTTTTCAAACTTCGACACAAAAGCTCAATTATTATCGTTATAGTTAAGTTTCATTATTAGATATTATGAAACCGTGTTAGTTATTCATTCAGTATCCAATATTCATTATCAATATCGTTTGTCGGCGCAACTTCGCCCGACCGAAAGTCGCCCGAGGAATATCGCAAGCATAATGAAGTTGCGTATCATTTTCATGTTTACGAGGAGGTCCAGAGGTAAATTGTTTTACATTGTTAATGAGAACTTCGTATTTGGACGGCCGCATTCGAAGCTGTTTAATTAAGAGCAGGATGGATATAATATGTTAGTTTGTAGTTGCTTACATAATACATGGCGTATTGACGCAGCTGGTAGGCATTTGGCTTAAGGGTGTTAGTGGTGTTTAAGGTGCTGCAAGCGCGAGCGATTTTGCCGCGTGTTGCAGGCCGCTTGTTGGATACGATTGGAGACAAAATGGGTTGACGAAATCATTTGAAATTTTAATCACTTGATAAAAGACAAACTTAGCGTTATCATCGTACATTTTTAATTTTTTGTTTCATGTTTTGTTTCATGTTTCATGTCAAAATTGATTTTTGGTGAAAAAATTGTATATTTTCTTGTCTCGCTGGGTGCCGTATGAATATAATTTTAAAAATGTGCCAATTAGTGAAAACCCTAAGTTTGTCTTTTATCTAATCATGATTAGAATTTGAGATCAATTCGTTTACGGTTTAGTCTCCAATCGTATCGGAAATTTTATAGTTTTGGCGGCTTTGTTGAATAACCGGTGCCTAATTAACAAGGCACGAAGTGAGACTTGTGAGAATGTAATAGAGAAGGGAGTATTTGAAACACAGTACCGGCATTTAGCCTACTCATATGAAAGATACCAAGGAGGCCAACGGCTTAACGTCCCATCCGAAGGACGGTGTGACATTCACAGCACGGGCCTCCACAACCCGCGCCGTCGAGAGACTGATAACAGGTGAAGGGAGGTCGCCACACTAACCCCCAAACACCCCAGTCTCTCTGGCTCAACGGCAGCAACTAGCCAACCAATCCAACTACTGACCACCCTCAATGTTGCTGATTTTAAAATTATGTACTCTGTTTTGAACGATTCACAAACTATTCTATTAGAATATTAGAGAATATTATTGTAACTAAATCCAAACTGATTATCAAGAAACGAAACATTACGAAGGGACATCATATTATTTCCTATTTTTTTCATACTGCACCATAATATGCCAAGAAAATTAGGCAGGCTGAAATAATTTTCGAGATATAACTTTAAAGTTATACTTTTTCTTTGAATTTAACATTGCAGAAAAAGAGATACAGAAAAAGAAATGCTGATATTTTCAAATGTGTATTATCTGCTTTCCCACCCATAGAATTCTTTGAAACACTACTATATCGTGTATCAACTCCAATAATTTATTCTACCAGTTTTAAAAGTACACTTTCCTGGATGATGTACTGAGCTATGAGGGTTTACTGCTTTATTTCGACGTTTTTTATTATAAAAAGTGCAGTTTTACATGTAAAATTGTTTTGCTATGGTGAAACGGTCTTCTAGAAATTCGTATTTCTTCAAAAATTTGTGACAATTTCAAGAAGGCCGTGATTATTTTGCTAGGCGCTCCTTAAAATGTGTTGATGTTGTTTGCAGGCAACGCCGAGCCGTACATAATCCTCGCTCTTCTGATCGGCTTCGTGACAGTTGTGATCGGCTGTTGGCTGTCGGACAACTGTTGGTCCCCTGAGCCGGAGCATCTCATCACGATCGCCTAGGCGCAGTTGCCAGCTCGCACAGCAGACCACAACAACAACAACACACCCGGCAACACTGTCGCAGTGCCCTCCGGGAAATATGACAACACTGTGTGCTCAGTTACATCTGCCAATACCGTGAGTACATCGGGCAACAGTGTGGGCTCTGCGATAAGCGGCAACATTGCGCTCTCGAGTGAATGTGGCAACAGTGTGGACTCTGCGATAAGCGGCAACAGTGCGAGTGTGTCTGGCAACTGTGTGCGCTCTGCAATAAGCGGCAACAGTGCGCTCTTGAGTGTATCTGGCAACAGTGTGGGTTCTGCTATAAGCGGCAACAGTGCGAGTGTATCTGGCAACAGTGTGTTCTCTGCGATAAGCGGCAACAGTGCACAAGACGGCGTCATCTCGGATTCAACTGAACGTCTCATCTCATAGACATTTGGCAACAGTGTGCTCGTCTTAAAAACTACCGAAATGGTGTTATTAGTTTATTTAAAGTTTGCGAGAGAAATGGTGCGCTTGATTTGTGATTGACTGATGATTAATATTATGTAAGAGTAAGTTGGAAGATATGCACGTCAAATGTTCGGTCGAGTTGCTCAGTTGGTAGAGCTCTCGCCCGGCAAGGTAGGTCAGGTTCGAGTCCCGTTCAGGCGCGTAGGAACTTCATTTTGAGTGGGGGGGGGTCAACATTATCGGGATCAATGAATGTGAGGAAAAGTAGTCGCCGTTACAAGGGTGTCTGGGGGCCCGCACCCCAAATTGCCCCGCAGGGCTTTTTTGAATTTTTGATACAAAAGAATCGAATTTGAAGCTTTTTTCGCATACTTCAAAGAAATGTACAATGTGTGAAATGCAATATTCTGTGGAAAATTTAGACAAATGTAATATAATTTGTAGCTATTTGTTTTAGAGAATACCCATTGGCCCCGCAGGGAATTTTTTGGGTTTTTGATATAAAATAATCGAGTTTAAAGCTATTTTGGCATACTTTTCAAAGAAATTTAAAATTTATGAAATGCAATATCCTTTGGAAACGACAAATGAAATATAATCTGTAAGTAACTATTTGCTTTTATAGAATCCCCATTGGCCCCGCAGGGAATTTTTTCAGTTTTTGATACAAAAGAATAAATTTGAAGCTATTTTGGCATCCTTTTCAAAGAAATTTAAAATGTATGATATGCAATATTCTTGGGAAACTTGAGACAAAATGCATAACAATCTGTACATTTTGTTATTCGATTAAATCCCTAATGGCCCCGCAGGGAATTTTTTGAATTTCTAGTAAAAGAGAATCGTTATGAATCGATTTTGGAATTCCTTTGAAAACGGTTGCAATAACCAATAAGCAATAAGAAAAATCTGTATATGTTTTGGTATCATACGATGATAGGATGATCCTCAATCATGAGGATAATCATGTTGGACAAGAACTCATTTGTAAATGATTTATTGTCTCATTGGATAATACCTCTGTTCAATTAGTTTTGCAAAACTTGGGAAAATTTTGAGAATTCAACCTCATAATGGAGCAAATCTGTGAATTTTTGGATCTCTTTATCAACATTTTTGTATATGTGGGGGTGATATCTGGGGGTGTCAAGATGAAAAGTGGGGGGGTCATTGACCCCCACTCCCCCCCCCCCCTTCCTACGCGCCTGGTCCCGTTACGGCCAATCTACAACTCTAATTTCCCTTCATTTCAACTTCATTTTTATTTTCGGATCGTAAATTGCCAGTTAAAAATTTGTAATGCGAAATGAAGCTATTAATTTTCCTCATAAATAGCAATTTTTTGCCATGATTTATTGAAATATAATTTTAAATTACACGTATTTGTATTTAGTACGATTGATTTTAAAAATACTATTGAAAAATACAAAACAATTCATGTTTATCGTTGATTGTTTTATTTTGATGGTGAAACTGTTTGTCAGTTTTAACTCAAGATTCTCATCGATGCTTTCCATCGTCTATTTGTATACAAGCATTTAACACTAAAATAACTTTTAAAACAAGTTAACTTTGTGGATGCTTTGAAGACACTTTGAGGTAGCCTTAATAAAATATACGGATAATTAAAATATAATGCTCGTGGTCTCGATGATCAAAGAACCCCTAAAGGCAAAGAGCTGCGAATGAGGGAAAACTCGTCGTAGGTAAATGAAGTAGAAATTGGAATGTTACAGCATGCTGCAAGCGCGAGCAATTTTGCCGCTTGTTGCAGGCACTTTTTTCGATTCGAGTGGAGACAAAATGGTTTGGCGAAAATGATAAGATAAAAGACAAACTTAGGGTTATCACTTCGTACATTTTTAATTTTTTGCTTTGTTATTTAGTAATAACATACTGATTTTTTTGTGTGAAAAATGGTTTATTTTCTTGTCTCGCTGGGTGCCGTATGAAATTTAATTTTAAAAATGTGCCAAGTGAAAACCCTAAGGTTGTCTTTTATCTAATCATGATTAAAAGGTGAGATCAATTGGTTGACGGGTATGGTCTCCAATCGTATCGGAAATTTCATAGTTTTGCGCGGTTTTGTTGAATAAACGGCGCCTAATTAACAATGCATGAAGCAAAAATGTAAAAGTGCTACTAATATACAATCAGACTGATCATGTGAACATCCTATCAAAGTTACACCCACTTATTAAACAATTTTTCTCTCTCAATTTGCTAAAACGGCCGAGCGCTTGTATCATCTTAATTTTAAATATTCAACGAGTGACGCCTACATTTGCTTTGTACAACGAACATGCAATTACAATCGTGTAGACCAAAGTTATTCAAATACTCGTCAATAAAAAGCGACCAACGCTTCATTTTGTTTGTCCGTTTGATTAAAATCTCGTATGGAATTTGAAACAGAAGCAAATCAAAGACATTTGACATGAATAGTTTGTATTGGCGACCAATGTTTTGTGATTGGTTCAATAGGATACAAAACAGGACAAAATAAAATACAAGTTTAAAGCACATTAGACAACGTAAATATGCACAATATAAATAGAGGTATCATATTATGCAATCGGAAGTATTGTGTAAATTTTATTCAAGAGAAAATAGAAAAGTATTTTAACGAAAGTTGCTCAAGATACTAGATAGTATGTATTAAATAATTAATATTTCCATTCCTCTTTCGTGTTTTAAATATGACGTTATCTGTTCTTGAGCTATGACTGTAAAAATGTCAAAACAAACATGGAAAGCACGCCGCAGTTTTCTATAAGTGAAGTGACAGAGTGGAAATGAATATGACTGGCAGTGACACTTGAATAGAAGCGAAACTTTTGTCAGCAGTTTAAATTCATTGTTAATTATCACATTTGCATCCGTTATCCGTTCATTCCGCTAGAGCTTTACAAATGCACAGTAATGAATGAACAAATGCAAAATGGTTGGATATAATAAATAACATAAAATAATCTGTTACGTTACTAAGGAAGATTATCATTAATTTCTTAAAGGTCCGCTTTTACCAACTCTAAATCAACACGTTTAATTAAAATATGGTATTACCAAAGTTAAGTTACTAAATATTGGACTAAATTGGCGGTACTGCCAATATGATACCTCAAAATGATTGAAAAGTTAAATTAAATAAAAAGGTTGCTTAATACTCATTAACCATTAGGTAATGTTTCAAGTAAATTTAAGATTAAATACGCTGCCACCAAAGTAATCCGAATTAAGTTTCTTAAAAAATATTATGTTCTATACTGAAACATTTCGACCCCAAAGTTGTACAGCTATTTGTGTCGAGCACAAGTAAGTTCGCTTGGTGTTCTGTACTTTATAGAAACTGTGGTAATTTCAAAATGTCCCGCGATGTATGTTTAAACTTTCTCGGTTCAAAGAGGAAACAGTCCATTTCCTTCCTTTCTGCCATTGCGAATTGTTATCTCCGTAATTTAATTTGCCAACTTTCCTTAATGTGTCGTTGGGAATTGCGAGATGCTTCGATTGATGAATCGATACAATTTGTTGGTTCGACTGCTGTTAGTTGTTGGGTCGATTCTTTAAGACTGAACTGGATGTGGGTTTCTAGTGGAAGAAGTGGATAAACGTAAGACTATTGGAGAGAGCAACGAAATTAATTATAAGAAGAATGTTAAAATGGTGAATTGGAAAACAGCAATTAATATTTGTTGTCTGTTTGAACTTTGAACAGCATACCTATGAAACTTGCCACAAAAACAGAATTGGTAAAAGAGGAGAAAAAAAAAAATCTGAAATAAAAACTGGTCACAAATTAAAAACATAAAATCTCGTTAACAACCTCTCGTTAACAAAAACAATATGATGACCAATAATAATCAACAATAAACTAAAAATATTTACATTATTATTATAATACCAGAATAACAGAAATATCTAATGAAAATACTTACTAGCAATCTCAAACAGTACTAAATGTGTACTTAATAAAAATGATTTCTTTTGTACCGAAATTTCTAAGAAATTAATTCTGAAATACATTTACACTACTTTCCAATATTGAAAGATTAATGTGCCAAATTTTCAATGATGTGCCAACTCGTTATGCTAGTTGTAGATTCATGCTAAGAAGCAAAATAAGATCGCCAATGATCTAGAAACAAATAAACTTCGCTTTTGATCAACGGAAAGATTCAAGTTTAATTTCGTACGAAGTTCTCAAAGAATTTGCGATTTATTCGAGTTGACGTCTGAAACGAAGTAAAGTATTTATATTATTGTTTTCCTGTTATTTGGAAATGACTGGGCGTAATTAAAGCTTATGAGACATAGAGTCAATAACTTTCGATCTTAATAAAAAATAACAAACATTATCTACGTAAAACTGAGAAGTGAAAATGTGGGTAAAAACTGAATTTATGTTACTTCAACTTAATTTTTAACCGTATTTCAATAATATTTCTACTTGTGAACAGTTTTGTATGTTAAAACTCACCTGCGATCTTTTGTTTTCCTTTAGTTGTTATATTCAGATAGATTTGATGAAATAATAGGCCTAATAGCCAGAATGTAAAAAGTCATTAATGTAGAAGGCAAATCCTGTTTTCATTATTACAAATTGACAAGGCAAATTTATGACAGAACGTGAACTCCTAAAAGTCAATTTCTTCTTGCTGTCAATTGTTGTCATAAACCTGACAAACCATACAATAATGTGAGTTAAACTATTGCTTAAACTTATAAAGAGCGAAATTTATTCTATGAAAATGTTACGAGGTCCTTAACAATTGTTTCATTATTCATATATAAAAAAAGTAGTGATGCTAAAATAATAATTAAGCAACTAAACAAATAGTTACTCAATCCTTGGGCCATAAAGTGAATAAGTATATTAAGAAGTACACAATTTATGCTTGCATGATATTTTAGCGAGGTTGTCACATTAACAATACTATTGGGAACAAAAACATCGCGTGCTTACGAACTGACTAAAATGTAATGTAAAACTAAAATGTCTAGGGTTTAGGTAATTTTGCTCAACATTAACGACGCACACTTATTTAGCAGCCTTCGCACCCTTCTTGCCTTCTTCTTCCAGTGTTGCCGAATTACATGATTGTGCCATGAGGTTTAGTGATTGGAGTTATGTATATAATCCATAGAGTGTCTAACTTAGCAGACATGATACATTTGACATCCGTGAGCTGGACATAAATATTGAATTAGTTTGTTAATGGATATGCTAATCCATTATTTATCATAAGACATTTATTTACTCATCAATAGTTGAATATAATTATTATTAATATGTAACGGTTTTCACCCTCAACTGTTTAAAATTCCAGTGAAATTAATCTCTTAATAATTCAGTTCAATTCAGAAGTTTGGATATTATTAATGTATATAATATTCTAAGAATATGTAAATTTTAACTTTCACAGTCACATTTATCCATATTAATTTTTAGAGAAAGACTGTTGCTTGATATAACGTTTATTACAGTTTTTCACAAACTTTTATTGTATGCAATTAAAATTACGATTAGAACAATTCAAAGTTTTGGGATATTTCATCATGTTTTATATAAAATTATTTAAATCTGAAATAAATAATAGAATAGTACATATTTTTATATAAAACATGACGAAATATCCCAAAATTCCAAATTGTTTTTATAATAATGGTCATGAATATTTAAAAATATGTTTAAAACTACGATATTTTGTCTAGTATTCACTAAACTTCATCAGGTAAAAGTGAGTTAAGTTCAGGGTATAATTTCTGATTATAGTCTAATATCGCAGCTTGATGTAATTTTTATTTCAGACTATTAGTAATGAATGTGACAAACAGTTTGTGACAATATAATAATATTATTAACAATTTTATTTATTTATTTTTAAAATAACATAATGTTATGTTTGCTGGTAGCAGTGTAAGTTTAATTTAAAAAACACATCATGAAATCCTACTGTTCAAGGGAATGTGTCATGGCTGCCATGATATGACGTCACTCTACGGATTCTATTGCATATCATTGAGCTAATGTTAAGGAAGAACAGAATGTTTTGCAGCCATTTGCTCGACGAGTTCAAGTTTTCTTCTTGTCTAATATGTGGAATGTCTGTTGATGCAAAATGCAGAACTGTGCTTGAATGTTGTGTTTAGAATTTAGGACCAAACTATCGATATATTGATGAAAAGTGCTCTCTCATTTCGTTATCTTGTCTATTGCGTTTGTTATCCAATATGTTTAGTGTATTTTTGCTGTACTAAACAATACATTATGAATGATGACGACGAATTAATAGAATAATGATAGAAGTTGCTTTTCAGTCTCGTCATTATTTTCAATCCTAGAAATCTTTCCTTCTGTCCCAAGACCCAGTTTTCAATGCTCTTCTATGAGAGAAGTCAAGTTTACAAGTTTCTTAATGACAATTCCATGAATATCATTGGTTGTGCCATGACAATCGGGTAATATTTTTTTTTAAATTTAGTAGAGCATTGAAAATAACTTAATTAAAAATAATCACGGTCTTCTTGAAATTTCCCCAAATTTAAAAAGAAATCCGAATGTCTAGAAGACCGTTTCACCATGGCAACACAATTTTTCATGTAAAACTGCACATTTTATAATAAAAAACGTCGAAATAAAGCAGTAAAACCCTCATAGCTCAGTAAATCATCCAGGAACGTGTACATTTAAAACTGTTAGAATAAAATATTGTACTTGATACACGATGTAGCAGTTTTTAAAAGAAATCTAAGGGTGGAAAAGCAGCTAATACACCTTTGAAAATGTCAGTACCTATGTCTTTTTCTGTATGGTCGCAATGTTAAATGTAAAATTTAAAGAAAAGCTGTAACTTTGAAGTAATCTCGAAAATCAGTTCAGCTTGCCTACTTTTTCTTTGAATATAATACGGTGCAGAATTAAAGTTTCTATATGTATGTAGAATTTGAACGATTTCATAACTAAGCTAAAGTAAACAGCTGTTGCTATGATGTCAATGTGACCAGAAAAACTTGTGTTGAATTTGATTTTGAACACAAAACTCAACGTGACATGAGTTCCATTTTCACGTAAGCCAGTCTTGCTTATTCAATACTCCTTTTTACATTATGTTTTTTATAAAAGAGTTAACGAAGCCAAGGTCAACAAACATGAAAATGTAATTACATCGAGCTTGCAAAAGCTTGTAAGAAAAGCTCGATAGTGAAGGAAAATAAAATTCCAATGAAGAAACTAGCAAAGTGGAAAAGTGTTTGATTAAAACTTGATCGTACTTTGACCCCAGGGAGTTTACATTTTCCTGCAAAAGTTTCTCGAAAAGCAGGGGATTATTATTGGATAATGTTGACGGAATGGAAAATGGATTGTTTTATTTTTATTTTTCATGATAGGTAATGTCTGTTGGCGTGTTCTTTGGCATAGTTGTTTTTAAATAAGTTAAGACAGGTTCTAATGAAGAAAAATGAGTTCTGAAAGATCCCTGTGGGGAAAGGAAAACCTCATTAGTGGGTCAAAGTTCATGGCAGCTTGGAACTGCCCGAGTGCAATTCGAGATTGCATATCAAGACTGCAGCTGAAGGAATGTTTTTAAAGGTAGTTTCTTTGTAACATGTTTCAATCAACTTGATACTTGGATGGACGTATCAAAGTTACAACACCTGTTGCATTGTTTAAGTACGCACATGAGAGCAATTGTATCGAGCTTATTTTCTGCAAAACATTTTTCATCATTTTTACGTTTTGACCGTTTACCTTTGGTGTTTGCCAAACAATAAGCTAGAAATTATAATATAATTACAATATATCATAGCTGCCGTTTTTTTTCATTGTTGCAAATTTTTAATAATTGATATATTTTACTATTGTTACAATATTCTTATTCTTGAGCCATGAGTAGATGATGGGAACTTGCTTCCATCATTTTAAAAAACTACCCTTAAAATTATGTTCTTCTCGGGCTGTGGGAAGAAGTATTCCCACTCAAATTTAGGGGTGGTTTCGTCATCACAAAAATCCAAAATGGTTCTAGTTGGTCTTACAATGTGCAATGGACAAGGTTTCCATAAAAAAAGGTTTACAATGTTGTAGCATAATATGTTGTGCCCGGAAAATGGTTGACTGACAATAAGAAAATCAACCTGTTTAATGTTTATTGGTGGATAACAATTTTCTCGATGGCTATTCGCAGTCACTTCTCACTTATTACAGCAATGCCACTTAGAATAATTCATTCCAGTGAAACGTGTTGAGGTGGCAAACCCAATTATCTTTCACGCTTTCTTTGTGAAATGTCAAGGGTTGGGAGAGCAGAAAGCTATCTGACGACCGCAGCAGTGAAAGAAGAAAGATTGGAATATACATGAAGGTATGAATACACTTGAGAGAGTGGTCTTTTGTCTGCTGAAATATCTTCGCGGAGAATAATAATTGTCTTCTGGAAAAACAATTCCAGACTACGTTTCCCATCACAAACCCGCGGAGTTTATATCCGCGTGCGGCTACCAAAATAAACAATAAAAGGATTTGGGAGTCGAAAACTTTGGAGGGAATTAATGAGTTTTACCTTCAGTTTTCATATTTTTAAGTCCCGGAATAACAAGTAGAATTTTTTTGGTCTTAAGACTTTGTTACACTTGGCGGTTCACATTGGACAACGCAATCATTCTGTACCTCAGAGGTAGAATGCCCGAAGTCAATTTCAATATGAAGTGAGCTCATACACCAGTAATTTTGTCTTCATTCAATCATATTTGTAATGGTGACATGAGTCATTGTGTAAGAGAAGTCTTCAATATAACTGTATTTCTTGATTTCAGTCAAATTGCAATTCATAGAGCTAGATTACATCATTCCAAATGTATTTAACGCAGAATCGAGGAAATGGACTTCCGTCCTTCTACCTCACGGTACAGATTTGGTTCATCGCAAAATTTAATCTCTAGAATTGTAAAGTGCATCGTTTTCAGACGATTTTTAAAGAAAATTTTAGAAACGGACTGTTTGAATTATTTGAGTAGCTACCATCATTCTGTCAGAAGTATGGGATTAGAAACCGTCACGAAGAATCTGACCAAAAAGATGAATTTATACAAGATGGAGTTATTACTAAAATGCTGTTCCAACATTTCTTAGGGGGCATATTACTATTAGTTAATCTTCAGTTTAGTTAAACTCCACTTGGGAAATGGGGTGTATTACTATTATGTTCTGTGAGCTTTAAAAACTGCATTCAATGTAGCCTGCAGGTTAATTTAAACTGAGGAAATAAGCTCCGGAATTAAATGGCAGTATATAATGGTAATGCACCGAGTTTTCTGAAGTGGAGCTTAAGCTAACTGTAGCTTAACTAATAATGGTAATAACGACCCTTAGGAAAGTAATACAAGATATCTAAGGCTAAAAGTGTAAAAATATTGAATGATTTAAAGTTACGATGACGTAGGCATCGAAATAATTGAGCGAGCGAAGCGAGCGTCTCCTTTTGACTCTTTTGACACGGACCTCTGTTTTTTTTTTGTTTTTATTTTTTTTTGTTTTTACTTTTGGCTGCTATCTGGAGCAATAGAAGTCGCACCGTTTCACCTATCGATCTGAAATTTTGCACACATGTAGAGACAACCTTTTCTGTTTGCTGACCCAAATTTTTTTTGAAATCCATTGATTGGTTAAAATTTAAATATAACATCTCCTGATAGGCTGAAAAATGAAAATGGTCTTCGACAAATGTGATCAACCTTATATTTTGCATGGTCATTAAGACCAACATTGTCTCTTATTTTACAAATTTTCAGCCAAATCCTCCCATTGGTTAAAAATTAAAAAAATATTTCATGTGCTTTTTGAAATTTAAACCAGAACTGTATGACCGATCAACTTAAAAATTTGCATGGTCATTGGGTTCAACATTATCAGTATTTTTGACAATTTTCAGACTAAACTGTGTTTAAATTCAAAAGTTATTGACAGTTTACGGATATTTTGCGTGTTGGCTGTCATATTTCTCTAATTTCACATTTCACGGCATCTTCGAATCTTCAGTTCAAGGTTGTTAGAGCAGAAACTTTCAAACGTATATTACGAAACTGATATGACCGTTTAAAACGAGATCCTGTGATTTTTGAAAATTAACAAGGAATCGTTCAATCCCAAAGGTTTAATCGATCAACTTAAGTTAAAACATTGCGTGGTTATTGGGACCAATATTTTATGAATTGGGACATTTTCGATAAACAGAATTTCGGTTTGAGGTGTTGCGCGTATCCGTGCTCGCTCATCAACGCGTTACTCAGAGCGTTTTCCTAGTTATTCCAATTATACACTACATTATGTAACTATTTCTTACAAACAAAACAACTTTGTAGCTCAACTAAGCTAATAGACATAATGGTTGCATGAAAGCAGAATGGAAAGCAGATTTATTAAAAAGCAATTTAATAAAGTCCTGCAAACAATTCACTTTTGTGGCACTGTAGTTGAAAACGTTGGTAATCTTCATGTTATACCAGGCAATTGTGTTATAATACGATATTAAATGTTTGTCAAAGTAGAAAAAAACATGAAAAGCTTTTTGAAGATAAACACAAACGGTACGTTACACTAATTTAGTGAAATATTAAAACACAAATATTTTAACAGTATAACGTGTATAAATGAGGTAAATTACCATATTTTCGTTGTAATTGTAATTTTTTGTGACTAAACTCGAATGAATAGCAAAACATGAGGATATTTACCTTTACATCGGTTTGAGCACAACAAGTATTTGTGTAAGTTAATTTACTATAAAGAAAATAGCTTCCTACTAAAACCATATTTCACGTTATTATAAAGTTGATGGTACAATAGGAAAATATTATCTCATGAATACATGGGGGTGCAACCGACTTTAATGAAACCGTGCGCAAAAACATCTAGAAAAAGTATTTGCCGCTTACAGTTCGATACAAATATACCTATTCTTGATAGAAGTTAACATTTACCCCTTCAGATAAAACAGGAAGACAATAAATCGGTCCTGAATATTGGGTACCGCAAGAGCAATGACAAAATATTGAAAATAATGTAATTTTTAAGGTAGCATCCTTGGTTCAGTAAAGGCTGAATTACACGATTCAAGTTTCCTTGAATTCAACCCTTTCAAGGGGGTTGAATTCAAGACTTGGATCGTCTAAATGAAAACATTGAAGCATTTAACACCAAGTCTTGAATTCAAGACATCTCTTCAGCCTTTTCAATTAGAACATGTCCTATTTTTCTTCAAGTCTTGAAATTCTTCAATCAATTGTTAATTTCAACGCAACTTCAATCAACAATAAACATTAAATCATCTAAAATCTCTTTCAAGTTTCCTTACGGAACAGGTTGGGTGAGTGGTTAACGCTCTGAACTTGTATTCCGGAGGCCTGGGTTCGATTCCCGCGGCCGTCCTTCCTGACTGGGGTTTTTTCGTGGTTTTCCCTCAGTTGACAGGCAAATGCTGGGAAGGTACCCTACTAATAGGCCACGACCGCCTCCTTCCCACCTTCCATCCTTTCCTACTCTTCACCATCATCTCCCAATCATCATCATAATCATTCATCCGTCGCCATTAGCCTCGCTGCAGAACAGTGCGACGTTAAGCCCCAGACAAGTTTCCTTGAAATCAAGGGTTGAATTTAAACCTTTCAAGGATACCGTTCAATATTAAATAAAAATAGTAAAAGTGTTAACTATAAGTAAATATGGCAACACTGCACTTCAAATCAGGGGCGAAGCGTCAGGGGAGACAGGGGAGACAGTGTCTCCCCTGGAAAAAGCGGACAGTGCTGTTCATATCTTTCATACCTTAAAATTTGCTGTAATTGTATTTTATTTTTATGTATCGTACTTTTATTCGATGTATTAATTGGTGTTGTAATGAAACACATTGATTGTCAGTTGAAAACCATGCTCAATTTGGTGTCTTTACGAGCGAGCGAGTGTTGCCGCTGCGCGCGCATCTCCTATCTTATAACCCGGGAGACATTTGCTACTTGTGTCTTCGCAGGCGAACGCAGAAGTATCTGCATCCTTCTTCCACTCGTTGTTCACGCATTCATATGTTTTCTCTCACTCCCACTCGCACTTACATCCGCCCGCCAATACTGCGTATGGACATTCCATGCGATAACAGTCTTGCAAAATAGACTCCGAGGTAGACGTGTCTCCTTGGTTATTATAATGTCCCTTGACAGCAACAAGAACATATTGACTGGAATGTACACACCGCAGTGCCATGCCAGCCGCCTCGCCTACGCCGTTGTGCAACACACACAACATTCGCATAAACGCACTTAGTCAGCAGTAAAACTAAAAATGTCTAGAAAAATGAGTCAGACTTGAAAACAAGTCAGTTCACACATTGAAATTGCATTGATTAGACGTATTATTTCCTCCAGATATTTTAGTTCGTTAATCGTTTGTATTGTGTTTGTGTACGGTGTATTATTGAATAATTTATTTATCACTAAAATGGAAACTGACGTTGACAATGACGTTATCGATTATTTATTTATTAACAAACAGTTTTGCCGCATTTCATATTTTGCATTCATACGAATAAAAGTGTTCAATAAGATCAAAGCGGCTTACGCCTCATCTCGATATTAGCCAGAGAGATGGTAAAATAAGTCGTAACTCGTAAGTGCGTCGAATTGAGTTAATATACAAAAAATTTAGGTAAGCCAAAATACGCTATTTTCTATTTATTTGTTGTCTTGTGTCTCCCCAATTTTTGGAGGTACGCTTCGCCACTGCTTCAAATATGAGCTGATTTGGTGGGGTAAAAGTGGATCATCAATCAAGAATAATTATTTGTATCTTACTCTAAGGGGCAAACAAAAGTATAACGTTAGTCATCATCCTAGGTTGTAAATATTTGGATACAAATATCCGCGTCAGTGCGAAGAGAAACTTCTCAATGGCCGCAATTAAATTGAAATACCGTAAACAAAACCGCAAATCTCTGTGTATGTGAACATGCCTTTACTCTCATCACAAAGAAAGTAAATCGATGAAATTCCCACCGCACAATCTGATCAAACCTTTAACTGAAATCAAATTCTAAGTTGTAATCGCATCAAAAGTCCGTGGGTTCGAGCCCAGCCGTCCGTGAGTTGCGGTCACTTTAGTCTCGCTACACGCCGTGGGAGGGCGCTAGTGGGCGGCTCTTTAGTTCCAGACGCCGCCACAGGCGCCACATCGCAGGCAGCGAGGCGTCAAGCACGGGTTACACTACACGAAGCAGTGGCGTGCGGTGACAGTCTCGCTACACGCCGTGGGAGGGCGCTAGTGGGTGGCTCTTTAGTTCCAGACGCCGCCACAGGCGCCACATCGCAGCGAGGCGTCAAGCACGGGTTACACTACACGAAGCAGTGGCGTGCGGTGACAGTCTCGCTACACGCCGTGGGAGGGCGCTAGTGGGTGGCTCTTTAGTTCCAGACGCCGCCGCCACAGGCGCCACATCGCAGCGTGGCGTCAAGCACGGGCTACACTACACGAAGCAGTGGCGTGCGGTGACAGTCTCGCTACACGCCGTGGGAGGGCGCTAGTGGGTGGCTCTTTAGTTCCAGACGCCGCCACAGGCGCCACATCGCAGCGAGGCGTCAAGCACGGGTTACACTACACGAAGCAGTGGCGTGCGGTGACAGTCTCGCTACACGCCGTGGGAGGGCGCTAGTGGGTGGCTCTTTAGTTCCAGACGCCGCCGCCACAGGCGCCACATCGCAGCGTGGCGTCAAGCACGGGCTACACTACACGAAGCAGTGGCGTGCGGTGACAGTCTCGCTACACGCCGAGGGAGGGCGCTAGTGGGTGGCTCTTTAGTTCCAAACGCCGCCACCACAGCGCCACATCGCAGCGAGGCGTCAAGCACGGGTTACACTACACGAAGCAGTGGCGTGCGGTGACAGTCTCGCTACACGCCGTGGGAGGGCGCTAGTGGGTGGCTCTTTAGTTCCAGACGCCGCCGCCACAGGCGCCACATCGCAGCGAGGCGTCAAGCACGGGTTACACTACACGAACTTGCAGTGGCGTGCGGTGACAGTCTCGCTACACGCCGTGGGAGGGCGCTAGTGGGTGGCTCTTTAGTTCCAGACGCCGCCACAGGCGCCACATCGCTGCGTGGCGTCAAGCACGGGTTACACTACACGAAGCAGTGGCGTGCGGTGACAGTCTCGCTACACGCCGAGGGAGGGCGCTAGTGGGCGGCTCTTTAGTTCCAGACGCCGCCACAGGCGCCACATCGCAGCGAGGCGTCAAGCACGGGCTACACTACACGAAGCAGTGGCGTGCGTTGACAGTCTCGCTACACGCCGTGGGAGGGCGCCAGTGGGCGGCTCTTTAGTTCCAGACGCCGCCACAGGCGCCACATCGCAGCGTGGCGTCAAGCACGGGTTACACTACACGAACTGTGTTACACTACGGGTTACACTACACGAACTGTGTAGTGTAACCCGTGCTTGACGCCTCGCTGCGATGTGGCGCCTGTGGTGGCGACGTCTGGAATTAAAGAGCCACCCACTAGCGCCCTCCCACGGCGTGTAGCGAGACTGTCACCGCACGCCACTGCGATGTATACATTATACAGTTTGATTAAAAGCATTTCTTGTCAAGTATTAACGTGAGATGGACGAAGGAAATAACGTATAAATCAACATACTAAATCTTCACATAAATCAACTTGGCCTAATTAAAACAACTTCATACCTTTAGAAAACTATTTCCCCAACTTATATCGCCTAGCAAAATGTTCTGGAAACCGTATTTAATGAATAAATTATTGGTAGCATCATCCATTATGTCCAACGAATTATCACTGAATAATCGTTTTAAAACGCACATTTCGGCCACTAAGTTGAGAGTCCGGCACTGTTTTTGACGACTTCACAGGTCAAGAGAAGCTTTAGGTAAGTATTTTCCATAGTGGTAAGAAGGGTTACTGTATTTACTTTAAGTCTAAACTAAATCCCTATTTCACATGACATCTTTCAGTCTCTCTTTTAAAACATGTTTATTCTTGTAGTGTAACCCGGGCTTGACGCCTCGCTGCGATGTGGCGCCTGTGGCGACGTCTGGAACTAAAGAGCCGCCCACTGGCGCCCTCCCTCGGCGTGTAGCGAGACTGTCACCGCACGCCACTGATACATCGTCACAATTACTGTCAAAACACTTTTTCCAATTAGTTCCTTCATTGCCGCTTTGGAGATAGAAATTAAAGCCGGGTCCACATAGACCGTTTTTGCGTTTTACGTTTTCCTTTTTTCCTATTAACCAATCACAAGTCTCCCTTGAGCGGTATCTGGACTTGTGATTGGCCGGTTTCAGAGGCAGCATTATTATCTGGACTGAAACGATGGTCTTCAGCTGTAACTGCTTAAAACAATATCGAACATCGCATGACCAGTGATTTGACTCGTGTAGTTCGGCCTCGTCAAGAGTCGTGAACTTTTCATTCCGAGTTACACTGTTGCCGATGTGAACAGTTCGCTCCCCAGAGGCCTGCTTGTGAAGTCGAATGCATTTCCCAGAGGGCGAACAATTCCCGTGGACAATGTGGCAACGTCGCTTGCTTTTCTACTACTTCACTGGAGTACTTGGCAACATCGGGAGTGTTGAACAAGGAGTTCGAGAGATTCAGAAATAAACAACTTCGATCAGCAAACCAAATAATACAAGTTTTATTCTCTCAGTTGTGTAAAATAAAGATGGCTTACTTTTATGTGGTGCTCGACATAATATGAGAAGCTTGTTTTAAAATCACAATAAGTCCAATAACGTCGAACAGTGATAAACGTGATAATCTAGCGACATTATGGAAGAGTACGAAATCCTCTGTTTATGCCGGGTGGCTCAAAAAAATCACCCTGTTTGAGAGGTCACTACATCATAACTATAAAACATAAAAGGCTGAAACTTTTACATATAAAATGTTGGTATGTTTTCTAATATGTGTACAAATTTCAGAATCCTGTCTGTATTAGTTTCGATGTAGTGACCTCTCAATCAGGGGATTTTTTTAGTCATTGGGATCGCTGTAGAAACTGACGGCCGCGTAACATTTTCACAAAATACGGACATATTCCAGGGTCATTTACTTCACCGTTATGCAACTTAAGAAAGTTAGTTTTGTTACCCATTTTCTGAAATATTGAAATTAAAACAAAAGTTTCTTTTTCATTATTTTATTTCATGAAAAATATGAAAAAAATTATTTCAATTTTTTATAATATTTTCTCACTAATTTGAATATGTTATTCTGGGGTTTGATTCTACGTTCGACTGCAATGTGTTGCTTCGTATTCCAGGCATTGCTCCAGACAGACTCCAGCATCGTGTGACAGAAGACAAAGTCGCGATGATCCATTCTCATTACTCAGCCAATCAGTCATGAGTACATGGTCACGTGATGCGATGGCAGGACACGCAGGCCATGAGAGAGAAGAAGACAGAAGATATTGCCAGCAGGAGGAGAGACAGAGACAGAGATAGAGCAGGACACGCAGGCCATGAGAGAGAGGAAGACAGAAGATATTGCCAGGTGGAGGAGAGACAGAGACAGAGACAGAGCAGGACACGCAGGCCTTGAGAGAGAGGAAGACAGAAGATATTGCCACTAGGAGGAGAGACAGAGACAGAGACAGAGCAGGACACGCAGGCCATGAGAGAGAAGAAGACAGGAGATATTGCCACTAGGAGGAGAGACAGAGACAGATGCATGACGTCAGTGGAGGATTTCAGATCCTCCCCACGAGATTTTATTAAAAGGCCCACAAGAAAATACTTTGTGCATTTTTCTCTCACTATTTCAATGTTTCTGATTGGTGGGGCTTGTTGTTTACGTAATAAATTGATGCGACCCTGGGTTCGGGGGGCGAAACCCCCTAAAAAACTGGATAAGGGGTCATATTACCTATAGTTTAATCTTCAGCTTCACTTCGGGAAATGTGGTGTACTTATTACCATTATATATTGCGGTATAGCTTTAAAAAACTGCAGTAAATGAATTAAATTGCAGTATATCTAGTGGAGCGGTCGCTCCACCCAGCCAAGTCGTACCGTACACTCACACTCACTCAACATACCGTAAATGACTAATAAACTGAGGAGCAGACCAACCACTTTTACTGTAAGCAACAACATGGCATTTTCGGCCTACTGGATCTTAAAATTGGAAAATCTCACATTGTTGCGATATATCTTAATTTCAAGCTATGGCCCACCCCACTACATATACCAAATTAGGGAACAATATGTTATGCCGTTTGCGAGCTAGAGGGCCGAGAAAACAGTGAAATTACACCACTTTCTGATTCTGAAGATGATATCAGGAAACGTTGCTATCACCGCCACAGCCTAAACGGCTAAACCGATCGACCTGAAACTTTTACCACATATGCACTTTTGGCGTCTGATGATACCTTGCCTCTTGTGATTTTTTGTGCCGCCATTTTTAAACCGGAAGTGACGTCATAACTCAAAAACGTCTGGACCGATTAGAACGAAATTAGCGCCATTCGATTTAGATGGTCATCTATATGAAGTATCAATAAAAAAAATATTATTTTCTTAATTTCTAAACCGGAAGTGACGTCATAAATACGCAATATTTAACTTATTTCAACAAATTATACTTAAAATACGTACATAATTAACTTACATTGTAACATAGACAATACAATTTATATATTCAAGGTAGCAGTGTTCTCGGCCGCCAATCCTGAAACCGGAAGTGACGTCATATATCTAAAACGCCTGTACCGATTGCAACTGAACTAGCTCCTGCGTATTCATTCTGCTATTTATTTGAAAAATCAATTGTGAAAAATGAATAAATAAATTAATGGTACCGGAAATGGCGGCAGGAACCACTAAATGAAACCGGAAGTGACGTCATATATTACAAACGGCATGACCGATTTTACGGAAATATAGGGATTAGGAATTCAGATGGTCGTTCATGAAGGTATCAACTAGATAAAACTAGATTGTTTTCTTATTACCTATACCGGAATTCGGCCGCTATTTCAAAGCCGGAAGTGACGTCATGTATCGAAAACGGCTGGATCGATTATAACGAAACTTAAGCTATTTTTCTTGGATAATCATTTTCATCTTATACCAAACGCAACTTTTCATAGTAACCAAATCGGTTGAGGCGTATTTTTTTAAAGAAATTAGTCCCTGCTCGGACATGTGCTACAAGCTGTATGAATAAACTAACAAAAGAAGTGATATCCCAGAAAAAACACTCCGTGTAAAAATACCAGCCAAGTCTCTTTAACTATAAAAAAAAATAGAAGAAATCTAAAAATTCAGCACTGAAAAGGAGTGATATCAAAAAAGGAGCCAAGTCAACGAATTTTCCAAATTTTAATCGTACCATTGAAATAAAAATATCAACCCCCGAGAAATACTTAAAAAAAGGACTTGGCGCATCCTTTTTTTTAAGACATTTTTCTATTCTTAAGCTTATGCCACTCACATACTACGTAGTTCAGAAATGCCTAGAAAAATTGGGACAAAACTTTCAAATTAAATATTGAACATTCTGTAAAATATTTTAAATTTAAATATAAGTACGCAAAGAAACATAGCATTGTCTTACAAGCAATAAATACAGAACAGTTGTGTTTGTGATTGGTAGTTACCTATAGTTTTGTGGGTACATCAACATACCTACTACAGCATTATACTTTGAACCTTCTCGCCGTGTAATTAATTGCTATTAATTAACATTTTATACCAAAAAAATTCATAAATTACATAACGTATTACTTTAGATAAAAATCTAGTCAGTAATTATTTGAGCAGCATGGCTCAGTGCACTAGTCACTTATACAAATCTCATTGACGGCCTTCTTTTAATGAGCGCTTTCGCTATTTCCCTCAGTCACGATATTGAGAAGTATGATTGATTAATATGACCCTAGAAATAGTGGCAATAACGAATAGACTAGGCCGCTTCCGTTTATTCGTTTTTCGTTTATCCGTTTATTTCCTCTGAATATTGACAAAATACCAAAACTGCCAGTAGGTAAGAGTACTAGTTATATTAAAACGTAGTATGATTCGTCGATAATGAATGTGATATACTCAGGAAAATATACTTGTAGAGTTCTTCCTATACTTTTAGGATAGAAAAGTGTCTTTAAAAAAACGATGCGCCAAGTCCTTTTTTTAAGTATTTCTCGGGGGTTGATATTTTTATTTCAATGGTACGATTAAAATTTGGAAAATTCGTTGACTTGGCTCCTTTTTTGATATCACTCCTTTTCAGTGCTGAATTTTTAGATTTCTTCTATTTTTTTTTATAGTTAAAGAGACTTGGCTGGTATTTTTACACGGAGTGTTTTTTCTGGGTAATGGTATACATCAAGTTCTGAAGTGGAGCTTAAGCTTATCTAATAATAATACCGGCCTAAGTACAATACGGATTATAAGCTTAAAATTATATTTTGCAAATTTCAAGATCGTCAAGTGAAAGATTGTCGAGCCCTAAATCCCCACTCACCTCGACCCGTTAGACTTCGCCAAAAATACTTGAATGGCGTAATAGACCACATTTTAAATTATCTAGTTAGCTCTGCTTTTCAAAAAATTTCATATGCAGTACCGTGATCCTCATATCTATTCATGGTATGATACATTGTTGAAAAACACTAATAGATATGAGGATATGAATTTTTTTGAAAAGCAGAGCCAACTAAATAATGAAAAATGTGGTCTATTATAATAGAACTAATCAAGACAAAAACACACAAGCAAAGATCCATACGAGTCCTGTAAACCTGAGTAACATCGAACTCGGGTCTTGGAGTAACACTGGAGCACAGACTCCGATACAGCAAGGGAATTACATCAGATAATTGAATTACACTCGCATGCAACACAACGTATCGATTGGCACTGGGCTTTGAAGATACTAAATAAATAAATAAATCTCATTTTATTTATCAGCGACGGATAAACAACGCTTTTCCATTAACAAGTTTTCCGATACAGGGAGGGGTTTTCCGATGTGTATTTACCTCCAGTGAAATTACAATGTCGTCCCTAGAGGCCGCGCATTCCGCTGACCTCTGACCCTGATTCCAGACAATCCCGATATTCCCTGAAGCATCCGGGATAAGTCTCAACAGGCATCCTGAGGGATATGGGGATATGTCCAGATGACCTGGCTGAAACTTGATGGGAACAATTTGAAGTTTCAAACTACCAAACTACCAAAATATATATTTTATTAATTAACCAAAATGAATATTTTGTACTATTAAAATTGCAAAACCTTACTTCTTTTCTTGTCTGCAGAATTGCACAATTCGTTGCGACAAAGATATAAAGCTAAAAGTCAAATTGAAATGATCGCTTCACCCGCTCCAAACTACTTTTTCAAGTTCTTAATCAGGGGTCGGCAACCTTTTTTGGTCCAAGTGCCAATTTCCCAAAAACCAATAAATCTAGTGGAGCGGTCGCTCCACGCCAGCCAAGTCGTACGGCGCGCGCACACTCTCATATAAAGGCTGGAGCAAACCCACTTTTACTGTAAGCATCAAAGTGGCATTTTCGGCCTACTGGATCTTAAAATTGAGAAATCTCACATTGTTGCGAAATATCTTAATTTCGAGCTATGGCCCACCCTACAACATATACCAAATTTGGGAACAATATGTTACGCCCTTTGCGCGCTAGAGGGCCGTGAAAACAGTGTTTTAGGGCGGTTTTCATAATCAGTAATCATAGTAGTAGGCTGGAGCTAAAATCCGGTAAACAGGCCACAGCCTAAACGGCTGAACCGATTGATCTCACATTTTTACCACGTGTGCACTTTTGGCGTCTGATTTAACCTTGTCCCCATGAATTTTTTGTGCCGCCATTTTGAAACCGGAAGTGACGTCATATCTCGTCAACGGTTGGACCGATCGGAACGAAATTTGCGCCAATCGTTTCAGACGGTCATCTATATGGATTATCAATATCAAAAGACTGAACATTATTTTAAATAAACCGGAAATGACGTCATGAAATTTAATATACATCGATTTGCATTTCAGCAACAACTGTTGATCCGATTGTCTTGATATTTATGTAACGTTTGTACTTTTGATATTTCATTTGACTTGTTATAAAACCAACCGGAAGCCGCCATTTTGAAACCGGAAGTGACATCATGTCTCAAAAACGGCTAAACAGATTAGAACAAAACCAGCGCTAAACGATTTAGACGGTCAACTTTATGTAATCAGTAATATTTGATGATTCAAATATCGAAACCGGAAATGACGTCACACATTTTATGACCTATACCGGAAATGACGTCATAAATATGCTAAATGACGCTAAATTCACCACTTTATACTTTAAAATAGATATAAGTAAACGTACTTTGTAAATAATTATAAATTCAAGGTTGCAGTGTTCTCGGCGGCCATTTTTTAAACCGGAAGTGACGTCATATATCGTAAACGATTGTACCGATTGCAACCTAAGTTTGGAAATGTGTTGGACTAATAATTATGAATTCAAGACGACATTATTTTCGGCCGCCATTGTTAAAACCGGAAGTGACGTCAAATATCGAAAATGGCTGTACCGATTGCAATCAAATTTTGGAAATGTGTTGTACTAATAATTATGAATTCAAGACGACATTATTTTCGGCCGCCATTGTTAAAACCGGAAGTGACGTCATATATCGAAAATGGCTGTACCGATTGCAACCAAATTTTGGAAATGTGTTGTACTAATAATTATGAATTCAAGACGACATTATTTTCGGCCGCCATTGTTAAAACCGGAAGTGACGTCATATATCAAAAACGGCTGTACCGATTGCAACCAAATTTTGGAAATGTGTAGGAGTAATAATTATGAATTCAAGACGACATTATTTTCGGCCGCCATTGCTAAAACCGGAAGTGACGTCATATATCGAAAACGGCTGGACCGATTGTAACGAAACTTAAAGCTATTCTTCTTGGATAATTATTTTAATCTTATATACCAAACGCAACTTTTCTAAGTATCCAAATCGGCATAGGCGTATTTTTTTAAAGAAATAAGTTCTTGCACGGACACAAGCTGTGCTACAAGCTGTATGAATAAACTAACAAAAGAAGTGATATCCCAGAAAAAAAACACTCCGTGTAAAAAAGGCAGCCAAGTCTCTTTACTTTAAAAAAATTCAACACCGAAAAGGAGTGATATCAAAAAAGGAGCCAAGTCAATGACATTTCCAAATATTTAATCGTATCTTTGAAATAAAAGTATAAACACCGAGAAATACTTTACAAAAGGACTTGGCGCATCGTTTTTTTAAAGACATTTTTCTATTCATAAGCATGTGCCATTTATATACAACCGTCATTTTGAATGTTAAGAATAATAGGGAAACATCTTTCAATTAGGTACATATTATACATACCTTCTGTAAAATATTTTCTATATGAATATATACGCTATGAAACTTGTTGTCTATGCTTTCTATAAATATACACAATAGTTATCTTCGTAATATTGTTTCGTGGTGAATATAATTAAGTCTCATGCGTTATACCTTCTCATCATGTAACAATTTCTATTAATACACATTTTATAAAAATACATTTCACAAAGAAGACAGTCATATTGAATTTCTATTAAAAAATTTGACTTTATACACTTGACACTTCAAAAATATATAATTGTGTTCCATTAGTTAGTAATTATTTGACAACGTTTCATGATTTCCTTCAGTCAAGATCAAATTATGAAAAGATACCAGTCTAATATCGCCATATTAACAGTACTGCAAGAATATGTATGAGCCCACTTCCAATTGATATGAAGGGATGTGTGTTGTGAAAAATATCCGACCGAACCGGGGCACGAACTTGGGACCTCTCACTTGCCGGGCGAGAGCTCTACCAACTGAGCTACCCGATCGGACGGGCGGACATTAGACACAACACACTGATGAGGATCCTGACTCCTGACTCCATGGAAGTTTTCCAAAGAAACCTACATTCTCACCACTTCCAATTGTTATGTAATTCTTTCACCCTTATATTACTTATATATTACAGCATAAAATCATGCTTCTATCGCCATTGACAAAACTATAAAATAGTCATTACTAAAAGTAGCTTGATTCATAGATTCTGGCTCTAATAGAAAGAGGAAAATGTACCTACTTGTAAATTTCTTTCCACTTTTAGGATAGAATGATGTCTTTAAAAAAACGATGCGCCAAGTCCTTTTGTAAAGTATTTCTCGGTGTTTATACTTTTATTTCAAAGATACGATTAAATATTTGGAAATGTCATTGACTTGGCTCCTTTTTTGATATCACTCCTTTTCGGTGTTGAATTTTTTTAAAGTAAAGAGACTTGGCTGCCTTTTTTACACGGAGTGTTTTTTTTCTGGGATTAGATATTAATGGGAGCCGCAGTAGAGGCAATCAAATATAAAATACTGAAAATATTCAATTACATAGCTAGTTTATTTTGATATTTTTACGAAGCCCCCCAGATGTTGCCCTGCAGGGCGTTTTCTTAGAATATTGATAATTTAAAAGTGATTCAAAGGCTCTAAAATAATCAAACTGAATCAAACAACCTTCTAATTATTGCCCCTCAGAGCGTTTTTTTCTTCGAATTTTAGTATTTTTCGATTCCAGATCTTGATTTAAATTATAAAGAGCCATTCAAAAGAACCACCAAGGAGCCGCAGGTTGCCGACCCCTGTTTTATGTGAACTTGTTTCATCACAAAACGATACGAATAAAAAACGACGAAATACGTTTCATGATTTGAGAAGTACGTCGACGGAATGTAATGTAATTTGTGATAATAATGAACACTTTGAGCCAACATGTTCTTCTCCAAGTATTATCACGCCCCACACTACTCCGTATGACTCGACGCTGTGGTTAATACAGAGAAGTGCAGAGGCACGCTTCATGGCAGAGAATATTGTTGCACACATTTACATAGCAATATTCACAGTTGGAGGTGGAAGTGTTGATTCAGAAGTCGTTGAAACACAATCCGAGTCATGGCGGGGTGTTTCACGTCGCACTGCACTGCAACTAGGCTAAAGCCTGATTTACACTGTTCAAGTTTGCTTTCAAGTCCTTGAATTCAACCCCTTGAATAGTCTAAACGGATAACTTGATGCGTTCAACCCTTGAATTCAAGACTTGAAGCCATTTAGAACATGTCCGTTTTTCCTTGAAGACTTGAAAGACTTGAACGACTTGAACCAATCAGAACCCACGCCACAACTCTGGCTCCGCCCCTCTCTCCAGTATCTTTCAAGATTTTCCCGCCAATTCCAGATTTTAACATATTCTAGCAAATATTAATTAGTTACCGATATGTCATAGTCACGAGAGACAACTGTTTCATTAATTATACAATATGTGTCTATGTGGCATCGAAAATCTAGCACAATATTAGTAACATGTTCTTTGCAAGAAGTGAATATTTTAGGTTATGTTACGACTTGAAGCTTGAACAGTGTAAATGCCCATTCAAGTGGTTGAATTCAAGGGCTTGAATTCAAGGACTTGAAAGCAAACTTGAACAGTGTGGAAATGTGGAAATGAGTTCTCGAAGTCTGCCCAGGTTAAACCCATTATTTACTGTCCATTTATACCATGATTATGAGTGTGATTAAGATTATACTAATTAGATATCCATTTTTTATGTTAATTTTGATAATTATTACCTTTGTAAACAGTTAATAACATGTCTGTATAAGTTGAGTAACGCGGAATATCATGAGAAGAAATGATGTTTAAATGTTGGCGCGTTTTGAAGGTAGCGTCGTTGTCAGGGTGCGCCATCTTGCGTTGCTAAGGACGCTCAAGTGTCGTCTCCGTTGCTAAGGACGCGTGAACATTTCGTCCCAGAGGTGAATACAGAGAGAAATTGATTTGTACTGGTGATTCGGAAGGCTGTATGCAAATTTGGTCTGAGAGCCAATCCGATAGCCGGATTCAAGAAAATTTACCGCACAACGCCACAAGTTCGGAAATCGACAGGATTCTAGTCGGGGAGAGGCAGAGTTCGCTCTGAAGGAAACCAAGAAAGTGGTCATTTTGCCGGGAAGCCAACGACAAAAGCCAGGTGAGACAGAACAGAGCGTCAGTTCGACACAGGACACGGTCGGAGTAACTTCACGTCAGCCGGGTGCAGAAATTTACATGTGTTCGCGCACCAAGTGAAATCATGCAATTATTGAGTTGCAATGTTATCGCTGAGTGATTATATTCAGCAGTAATTAATGACAGTGATTATCGAATTACCGACAACTGACGAGCGTGGTCCATTTATCCGAATGCAAGCAGCATGTATCCGATGTGCATTTATATAATATGCAGTTTCGAACAATCTACGTCGACAAGGTGAATGAACTGATTGCTAGCGTCATGACAGGTGTTGGCGCGTGAAAGGACAGTGATTTGGATTGACCTTGAGTGGAGGGGGGAGCGCGCAAGCAGCGGCGCTAGCCGTGCATGAGGCGGCCGAGCGGCATCGAGGCGGCTGAGATGAGGGGAGTACCGACAGGTGATCCATGACGGCGTTGGAGGACGGCGGCAAGAGGGTGGCGGTCGACCCGGGAAGCTACACAAGTCCGGCGAATGAACACCGTTTCGACGATTGCGATGAAAATTGACGGCGGCGTAACCGGACAATGATACGGATTAACGATGATGGATGAGTACTGTACTGATGTATTAATTTTGATTGTAATGTTAGTTACTAAGGTTTCATGCTAAGATAATGTGTGCATGACATAAGGAGATAGGTAGGATAAAACCAGCTGGTAAAGAATAGGAGAGACATACTTGTACCATGTTTTATTCGTACAATATAAATGTAAACAGGTTTATGATTGTTGTTCCATGGAGACGAAGTACCTGACACAATAGACTTTCCCACTGAGCTAGGAAAATTATTATTTTACTTTTATGATTGTTAGTTGAGCTTATCTCGTGGTTTTTATTTATCTGTGTGGTTCTTGGCTTAGGGCAACTGAGAAGCACGACAAGTGTAAATGAGGCTTAATGGTGATGGATGGATGATTATGACGTTAATTGGGTTGTTCACTGCCATTTGCTCTCACTCGCAGCGCTAGCGGCATTGGAGTAGTCTCTCTCTGATTGGTTGGTCTCTGAATCCAAGATCTCTGAATCAAACTCCCGCCAAGGTTTAAAAATGTTCCACTCCGCTCTGCATTTTGATTGGCTCTCTCTCGGCGTTTTGATTGGTTCTTATTACGGTTAGGACAGGAGCGCCATCTACAATAGTTTTGCGTGAGCAACCCCATTGGGAGGTGGCGATGAAACGAAAAAGAACGCTGAAAACATTTTGCTAAGAGCCTGTAACAACATCAAACTTAACCGACTCTTAAAAGACGATTCAGTTTACCGTGAATGGACCGGTATTTCGTTAATCACCAACTAGCAGCAATTTCACTAATGAGTGTAATTCGCCAGTTAGCTACCTCGTTACGACCTGCCTCGTTCTTCTTCTTGGACTAGCTAAAGCTCATGAGAAGGTAAAAGCTCAGAGATAAGTTCCACTGTAAAGTTAATCGGACTTTCCGTGAACACAAGACTCGGAATTAAATATTTCATGAAAATCCTCTCTAAACAATTCGTGAATAATGGAAATTGCTTTAGTACAATGCTAGAGAATATAAAGAGAATTTGTGGGTATTAAAATGCATGGAATAATGAATCTAAATTGATTGCTTTTTGTTGAGGTTTGCTGAAGTTTCAGGTCAACTTAAGGGATTAAGAGTAGGTACCATCAAAGATATTATGAACAACTCTCGTGTACCAAGGTACTCTTATGGCACTTTATCTGTGTGTTTTCATGTTTGCACTACCCAGGTCAAACCGCACAACCAATCGATCAGAAATTTTGCACACACTAACGTAATCTATGCGGTCTCGGGGATCGATTTTGAACTGGATCCTGTGATTGATTCAAATTCGATTGGTTGGTCCGATCAATTTGAAATTTTGCAAAGTCATTACGACCAAAATTGTCCCCAATCTTACAAAGTTTCAGCCAAATCCTCGCATTAATTAAAATTTATAAAACCATCTTTGCTGTGAATTTTTAAATTTAAACTAGAACCGATTCATAGATCATCTTAAAACTTAACAATGGTCAGTGTGACCAACATTTTAGGTATTTTTGCCAATTTGAAGACTAATCTGTCGTTATTTTCAATTTTTTTTTTCATTTTAAATACATTTTCTATTATCTTGAATATTTGAAAATGTATACTAAATTATCATCCCTGCCTTCTTGATGCTTCAGTTCCAAGGCCTGTAGAGCAGCTGATACTTACAAACGCATATCAAATCAGATGCAGTACGAAGGCTCGCTCATCAACGCGTTGCACTGAGCGTTTTCCTAGTAATATTACAGGAAGCAACTCCACCACACATGTCTGATTCAGTAACAACGACATTGCGCACAACAAACAAACAGGAAAACAGGAATCGATTGAGGGCAAAACGTAAACCAAGACAAGTCAAGATGGTTGTGGTGTCAAATTAAATATATTTCAACATCTACTTGTATTAATACTGTCTTCCTCCGTTTGGGTGCGTGAAAATGTCCTACTATAAATCCCATCACCCTATGAGTTTGTAATCCTGCTTTCTAGTCTTGAGTTCCAATGTTTACAACGAATACTGCGTGATGTTGCTCAAACTAGCCAGGAAGATCTTCTCCGTCGTGGCTGGAGCATCTGTAAAGGAAGAGGTCAAATATAAATGGTGCTCTGGAAACAGACTACTCTTTAGCAGTGTTGTGTCTCACAAAATTACTAGATAAACTCAGTTTTGACTAGATAAAATAATCTGGATAATTTTTTTTTATCTAATATTTTATCAAGTTAATTAAATAATTGGTTATCTTTGTCTTTATCTAGATACAAAATATTGTTATCTATTAGCAATTATCTAGATACAAGATATAAAATTCAAAATGCATAATTGTGTGTACGAACATGCACGAACCTCAAATGTCAGATGATATGAAAAAGGAAAATTATCTCCGTTTAGTCGCATTAGTTCGCTTGTTTTGACGACCATATTTTTTAAATACTCTAGTTCCGAATTTCGGATTAGAAAATATATTAGGTAACAGTAGCAATTGGTAAAAAAATATCGATTCCCTTTTACAATTATCTAGATAGTTATTTTTTATCTTTATCTATTATCTAGATGATTTCTTGGTAATATATCTATACTCTTATTTAGATAAATTTGTGGCAGGTTATCTTCATCTTTATCTAGATAAAAAAATACAATTATCTAATCACAACACTGCCCCTGGAAGTAGGGGAGAGTCTGGAAACGGACTACTCCTTAGATACTGCTCTGAGAGTTTGTTCCGCGAAGGTTCTGCTAATGGTGTAATGTTGAGACTAACTGAAGTCGAACCACTGCTCCGTGTCCCCAGCATCTCTCCTGGCTGACTCCAGAGCACTCCTCACTGCCAAGAAGACCGAGATGCTCATGCAGAGTGGCGGCTCGCCAGTAGCTGTGAGGACAGAGCAACACGTTCATACAGTGGAGACATACTGAGCTCGAACCACTGCTCCGTGTCCCCAGCATCTCTCCTGGCTGACTCCAGAGCACTCCTCACTGCCAAGAAGACCGAGATGCTCGTGCAGAGTAGCGGCTCGCCAGTAGCTGTGAGGACAGAGCAACACGTTCATACAGTGGAGACATACTGAGCTCGAACCACTGCTCCGTGTCCCCAGCATCTCTCCTGGCTGACTCCAGAGCACTCCTCACTGCCAAGAAGACCGAGATGCTCGTGCAGAGTGGCGGCTCGCCAGTAGCTGTGAGGAACACGTTCATACAGTGGAGACATACTGAGCTCGAACCACTGCTCCGTGTCCCCAGCATCTCTCCTGGCTGACTCCAGAGCACTCCTCACTGCCAAGAAGACCGAGATGCTCGTGCAGAGTGGCGGCTCGCCAGTAGCTGTGAGGACAGAGCAACACGTTCATACAGTGGAGACATACTGAGCTCGAACCACTGCTCCGTGTCCCCAGCATCTCTCCTGGCTGACTCCAGAGCACTCCTCACTGCCAAGAAGACCGAGATGCTCGTGCAGAGTGGCGGCTCGCCAGTAGCTGTGAGGACAGAGCAACACGTTCATACAGTGGAGACATACTGAGCTCGAACCACTGCTCCGTGTCCCCAGCATCTCTCCTGGCTGACTCCAGAGCACTCCTCACTGCCAAGAAGACCGAGATGCTCGTGCAGAGTGGCGGCTCGCCAGTAGCTGTGAGGACAGAGCAACACGTTCATACAGTGGAGACATACTGAGCTCGAACCACTGCTCCGTGTCCCCAGCATCTCTCCTGGCTGACTCCAGAGCACTTCTCACTGCCAAGAAGACCGAGATGCTCATGCAGAGTGGCGGCTCGCCAGTAGCTGTGAGGACAGAGCAACACGTTCATACAGTGGAGACATACTGAGCTCGAACCACTGCTCCGTGTCCCCAGCATCTCTCCTGGCTGACTCCAGAGCACTCCTCACTGCCAAGAAGACCGAGATGCTCGTGCAGAGTGGCGGCTCGCCAGTAGCTGTGAGGACAGAGCAACACGTTCATACAGTGGAGACATACTGAGCTCGAACCACTGCTCCGTGTCCCCAGCATCTCTCCTGGCTGACTCCAGAGCACTCCACACTGCCAAGAAGACCGAGATGCTCGTGCAGAGTGGCGGCTCGCCAGTAGCTGTGAGGAACACGTTCATACAGTGGAGACATACTGAGCTCGAACCACTGCTCCGTGTCCCCAGCATCTCTCCTGGCTGACTCCAGAGCACTCCTCACTGCCAAGAAGACCGAGATGCTCGTGCAGAGTGGCGACTCGCCAGTAGCTGTGAGGACAGAGCAACACGTTCATACAGTGGAGACATACTGAGCTCGAACCACTGCTCCGTGTCCCCAGCATCTCTCCTGGCTGACTCCAGAGCACTCCTCACTGCCAAGAAGACCGAGATGCTCGTGCAGAGTGGCGGCTCGCCAGTAGCTGTGAGGACAGAGCAACACGTTCATACAGTGGAGACATACTGAGCTCGAACCACTGCTCCGTGTCCCCAGCATCTCTCCTGGCTGACTCCAGAGCACTCCTCACTGCCAAGAAGACCGAGATGCTCGTGCAGAGTGGCGGCTCGCCAGTAGCTGTGAGGACAGAGCAACACGTTCATACAGTGGAGACATACTGAGCTCGAACCACTGCTCCGTGTCCCCAGCATCTCTCCTGGCTGACTCCAGAGCACTTCTCACTGCCAAGAAGACCGAGATGCTCATGCAGAGTGGCGGCTCGCCAGTAGCTGTGAGGACAGAGCAACACGTTCATACAGTGGAGACATACTGAGCTCGAACCACTGCTCCGTGTCCCCAGCATCTCTCCTGGCTGACTCCAGAGCACTCCTCACTGCCAAGAAGACCGAGATGCTCGTGCAGAGTGGCGGCTCGCCAGTAGCTGTGAGGACAGAGCAACACGTTCATACAGTGGAGACATACTGAGCTCGAACCACTGCTCCGTGTCCCCAGCATCTCTCCTGGCTGACTCCAGAGCACTCCACACTGCCAAGAAGACCGAGATGCTCGTGCAGAGTGGCGGCTCGCCAGTAGCTGTGAGGACAGAGCAACACGTTCATACAGTGGAGACATACTGAGCTCGAACCACTGCTCCGTGTCCCCAGCATCTCTCCTGGCTGACTCCAGAGCACTCCTCACTGCCAAGAAGACCGAGATGCTCATGCAGAGTGGCGGCTCGCCAGTAGCTGTGAGGACAGAGCAACACGTTCATACAGTGGAGACATACTGAGCTCGAACCACTGCTCCGTGTCCCCAGCATCTCTCCTGGCTGACTCCAGAGCACTCCTCACTGCCAAGAAGACCGAGATGCTCATGCAGAGTGGCGGCTCGCCAGTAGCTGTGAGGACAGAGCAACACGTTCATACAGTGAAGACATACTGAGCTCGAACCACTGCTCCGTGTCCCCAGCATCTCTCCTGGCTGACTTCAGAGCACTCCTCACTGCCAAGAAGACCGAGATGCTCGTGCAGAGTGGCGGCTCGCCAGTAGCTGTGAGGACAGAGCAACACGTTCATACAGTGGAGACATACTGAGCTCGAACCACTGCTCCGTGTCCCCAGCATCTCTCCTGGCTGACTCCAGAGCACTCCTCACTGCCAAGAAGACCGAGATGCTCATGCAGAGTGGCGGCTCGCCAGTAGCTGTGAGGACAGAGCAACACGTTCATACAGTGGAGACATACTGAGCTCGAACCACTGCTCCGTGTCCCCAGCATCTCTCCTGGCTGACTCCAGAGCACTCCTCACTGCCAAGAAGACCGAGATGCTCGTGCAGAGTGGCGGCTCGCCAGTAGCTGTGAGGACAGAGCAACACGTTCATACAGTGGAGACATACTGAGCTCGAACCACTGCTCCGTGTCCCCAGCATCTCTCCTGGCTGACTCCAGAGCACTCCTCACTGCCAAGAAGACCGAGATGCTCGTGCAGAGTGGCGGCTCGCCAGTAGCTGTGAGGACAGAGCAACACGTTCATACAGTGGAGACATACTGAGCTCGAACCACTGCTCCGTGTCCCCAGCATCTCTCCTGGCTGACTCCAGAGCACTCCTCACTGCCAAGAAGACCGAGATGCTCGTGCAGAGTAGCGGCTCGCCAGTAGCTGTGAGGACAGAGCAACACGTTCATACAGTGGAGACATACTGAGCTCGAACCACTGCTCCGTGTCCCCAGCATCTCTCCTGGCTGACTCCAGAGCACTCCTCACTGCCAAGAAGACCGAGATGCTCGTGCAGAGTGGCGGCTCGCCAGTAGCTGTGAGGAACACGTTCATACAGTGGAGACATACTGAGCTCGAACCACTGCTCCGTGTCCCCAGCATCTCTCCTGGCTGACTCCAGAGCACTCCTCACTGCCAAGAAGACCGAGATGCTCGTGCAGAGTGGCGGCTCGCCAGTAGCTGTGAGGACAGAGCAACACGTTCATACAGTGGAGACATACTGAGCTCGAACCACTGCTCCGTGTCCCCAGCATCTCTCCTGGCTGACTCCAGAGCACTCCTCACTGCCAAGAAGACCGAGATGCTCGTGCAGAGTGGCGGCTCGCCAGTAGCTGTGAGGACAGAGCAACACGTTCATACAGTGGAGACATACTGAGCTCGAACCACTGCTCCGTGTCCCCAGCATCTCTCCTGGCTGACTCCAGAGCACTCCTCACTGCCAAGAAGACCGAGATGCTCGTGCAGAGTGGCGGCTCGCCAGTAGCTGTGAGGACAGAGCAACACGTTCATACAGTGGAGACATACTGAGCTCGAACCACTGCTCCGTGTCCCCAGCATCTCTCCTGGCTGACTCCAGAGCACTCCTCACTGCCAAGAAGACCGAGATGCTCGTGCAGAGTGGCGGCTCGCCAGTAGCTGTGAGGACAGAGCAACACGTTCATACAGTGGAGACATACTGAGCTCGAACCACTGCTCCGTGTCCCCAGCATCTCTCCTGGCTGACTCCAGAGCACTCCTCACTGCCAAGAAGACCGAGATGCTCGTGCAGAGTGGCGGCTCGCCAGTAGCTGTGAGGACAGAGCAACACGTTCATACAGTGGAGACATACTGAGCTCGAACCACTGCTCCGTGTCCCCAGCATCTCTCCTGGCTGACTCCAGAGCACTCCTCACTGCCAAGAAGACCGAGATGCTCATGCAGAGTGGCGGCTCGCCAGTAGCTGTGAGGACAGAGCAACACGTTCATACAGTGGAGACATACTGAGCTCGAACCACTGCTCCGTGTCCCCAGCATCTCTCCTGGCTGACTCCAGAGCACTCCTCACTGCCAAGAAGACCGAGATGCTCATGCAGAGTGGCGGCTCGCCAGTAGCTGTGAGGACAGAGCAACACGTTCATACAGTGGAGACATACTGAGCTCGAACCACTGCTCCGTGTCCCCAGCATCTCTCCTGGCTGACTCCAGAGCACTCCTCACTGCCAAGAAGACCGAGATGCTCGTGCAGAGTGGCGGCTCGCCAGTAGCTGTGAGGACAGAGCAACACGTTCATACAGTGGAGACATACTGAGCTCGAACCACTGCTCCGTGTCCCCAGCATCTCTCCTGGCTGACTCCAGAGCACTCCTCACTGCCAAGAAGACCGAGATGCTCATGCAGAGTGGCGGCTCGCCAGTAGCTGTGAGGACAGAGCAACACGTTCATACAGTGGAGACATACTGAGCTCGAACCACTGCTCCGTGTCCCCAGCATCTCTCCTGGCTGACTCCAGAGCACTCCTCACTGCCAAGAAGACCGAGATGCTCATGCAGAGTGGCGGCTCGCCAGTAGCTGTGAGGACAGAGCAACACGTTCATACAGTGGAGACATACTGAGCTCGAACCACTGCTCCGTGTCCCCAGCATCTCTCCTGGCTGACTCCAGAGCACTCCTCACTGCCAAGAAGACCGAGATGCTCGTGCAGAGTGGCGGCTCGCCAGTAGCTGTGAGGACAGAGCAACACGTTCATACAGTGGAGACATACTGAGCTCGAACCACTGCTCCGTGTCCCCAGCATCTCTCCTGGCTGACTCCAGAGCACTCCTCACTGCCAAGAAGACCGAGATGCTCGTGCAGAGTGGCGGCTCGCCAGTAGCTGTGAGGACAGAGCAACACGTTCATACAGTGGAGACATACTGAGCTCGAACCACTGCTCCGTGTCCCCAGCATCTCTCCTGGCTGACTCCAGAGCACTCCTCACTGCCAAGAAGACCGAGATGCTCGTGCAGAGTGGCGGCTCGCCAGTAGCTGTGAGGACAGAGCAACACGTTCATACAGTGGAGACATACTGAGCTCGAACCACTGCTCCGTGTCCCCAGCATCTCTCCTGGCTGACTCCAGAGCACTCCTCACTGCCAAGAAGACCGAGATGCTCGTGCAGAGTGGCGGCTCGCCAGTAGCTGTGAGGACAGAGCAACACGTTCATACAGTGGAGACATACTGAGCTCGAACCACTGCTCCGTGTCCCCAGCATCTCTCCTGGCTGACTCCAAAGCACTCCTCACTGCCAAGAAGACCGAAATGCTCGTGCAGAGTGGCGGCTCGCCAGTAGCTGTGAGGACAGAGCAACACGTTCATACAGTGGAGACATACTGAGCTCGAACCACTGCTCCGTGTCCCCAGCATCTCTCCTGGCTGACTCCAGAGCACTCCTCACTGCCAAGAAGACCGAGATGCTCGTGCAGAGTGGCGGCTCGCCAGTAGCTGTGAGGACAGAGCAACACGTTCATACAGTGGAGACATACTGAGCTCGAACCACTGCCCTGTGTCCCCAGCATCTCTCCTGGCTGACTCCAGAGCACTCCTCACTGCCAAGAAGACCGAGATGCTCATGCAGAGTGGCGGCTCGCCAGTAGCTGTGAGGACAGAGCAACACGTTCATACAGTGGAGACATACTGAGCTCGAACCACTGCTCCGTGTCCCCAGCATCTCTCCTGGCTGACTCCAGAGCACTCCTCACTGCCAAGAAGACCGAGATGCTCGTGCAGAGTGGCAGCTCGCCAGTAGCTGTGAGGACAGAGCAACACGTTCATACAGTGGAGACATACTGAGCTCGAACCACTGCTCCGTGTCCCCAGCATCTCTCCTGGCTGACTCCAGAGCACTCCTCACTGCCAAGAAGACCGTGATGCTCATGCAGAGTGGCGGCTCGCCAGTAGCTGTGAGGACAGAGCAACACGTTCATACAGTGGAGACATACTGAGCTCGAACCACTGCTCCGTGTCCCCAGCATCTCTCCTGGCTGACTCCAGAGCACTCCTCACTGCCAAGAAGACCGAGATGCTCGTGCAGAGTGGCGGCTCGCCAGTAGCTGTGAGGACAGAGCAACACGTTCATACAGTGGAGACATACTGAGCTCGAACCACTGCTCCGTGTCCCCAGCATCTCTCCTGGCTGACTCCAGAGCACTCCTCACTGCCAAGAAGACCGAGATGCTCGTGCAGAGTGGCGGCTCGCCAGTAGCTGTGGGGACAGAGCAACACGTTCATACAGTGGAGACATACTGAGCTCGAACCACTGCTCCGTGTCCCCAGCATCTCTCCTGGCTGACTCCAGAGCACTCCTCACTGCCAAGAAGACCGAGATGCTCATGCAGAGTGGCGGCTCGCCAGTAGCTGTGAGGACAGAGCAACACGTTCATACAGTGGAGACATACTGAGCTCGAACCACTGCTCCGTGTCCCCAGCATCTCTCCTGGCTGACTCCAGAGCACTCCTCACTGCCAAGAAGACCGAGATGCTCATGCAGAGTGGCGGCTCGCCAGTAGCTGTGAGCAACACGTTCATACAGTGGAGACATACTGAGCTCGAACCACTGCTCCGTGTCCCCAGCATCTCTCCTGGCTGACTCCAGAGCACTCCTCACTGCCAAGAAGACCGAGATGCTCATGCAGAGTGGCGGCTCGCCAGTAGCTGTGAAGACAGAGCAACACGTTCATACAGTGGAGACATACTGAGCTCGAACCACTGCTCCGTGTCCCCAGCATCTCTCCTGGCTGACTCCAGAGCACTCCTCACTGCCAAGAAGACCGAGATGCTCATGCAGAGTGGCGGCTCGCCAGTAGCTGTGAGGACAGAGCAACACGTTCATACAGTGGAGACATACTGAGCTCGAACCACTGCTCCGTGTCCCCAGCATCTCTCCTGGCTGACTCCAGAGCACTCCTCACTGCCAAGAAGACCGAGATGCTCATGCAGAGTGGCGGCTCGCCAGTAGCTGTGAGGACAGAGCAACACGTTCATACAGTGGAGACATACTGAGCTCGAACCACTGCTCCGTGTCCCCAGCATCTCTCCTGGCTGACTCCAGAGCACTCCTCACTGCCAAGAAGACCGAGATGCTCGTGCAGAGAGGCGGCTCGCCAGTAGCTGTGAGGACAGAGCAACACGTTCATACAGTGGAGACATACTGAGCTCGAACCACTGCTCCGTGTCCCCAGCATCTCTCCTGGCTGACTCCAGAGCACTCCTCACTGCCAAGAAGACCGAGATGCTCATGCAGAGTGGCGGCTCGCCAGTAGCTGTGAGGACAGAGCAACACGTTCATACAGTGGAGACATACTGAGCTCGAACCACTGCTCCGTGTCCCCAGCATCTCTCCTGGCTGACTCCAGAGCACTCCTCACTGCCAAGAAGACCGAGATGCTCGTGCAGAGTGGCGGCTCGCCAGTAGCTGTGAGGACAGAGCAACACGTTCATACAGTGGAGACATACTGAGCTCGAACCACTGCTCCGTGTCCCCAGCATCTCTCCTGGCTGACTCCAGAGCACTCCTCACTGCCAAGAAGACCGAGATGCTCATGCAGAGTGGCGGCTCGCCAGTAGCTGTGAGGACAGAGCAACACGTTCATACAGTGGAGACATACTGAGCTCGAACCACTGCTCCGTGTCCCCAGCATCTCTCCTGGCTGACTCCAGAGCACTCCTCACTGCCAAGAAGACCGAGATGCTCATGCAGAGTGGCGGCTCGCCAGTAGCTGTGAGGACAGAGCAACACGTTCATACAGTGGAGACATACTGAGCTCGAACCACTGCTCCGTGTCCCCAGCATCTCTCCTGGCTGACTCCAGAGCACTCCTCACTGCCAAGAAGACCGAGATGCTCGTGCAGAGTGGCGGCTCGCCAGTAGCTGTGAGGACAGAGCAACACGTTCATACAGTGGAGACATACTGAGCTCGAACCACTGCTCCGTGTCCCCAGCATCTCTCCTGGCTGACTCCAGAGCACTCCTCACTGCCAAGAAGACCGAGATGCTCGTGCAGAGTGGCGGCTAGCCAGTAGCTGTGAGGACAGAGCAACACGTTCATACAGTGGAGACATACTGAGCTCGAACCACTGCTCCGTGTCCCCAGCATCTCTCCTGGCTGACTCCAGAGCACTCCTCACTGCCAAGAAGACCGAGATGCTCATGCAGAGTGGCGGCTCGCCAGTAGCTGTGAGGACAGAGCAACACGTTCATACAGTGGAGACATACTGAGCTCGAACCACTGCTCCGTGTCCCCAGCATCTCTCCTGACTGACTCCAGAGCACTCCTCACTGCCAAGATCACCGAGATGCTCGTGCAGAGTGGCGGCTCGCCAGTAGCTGTGAGGACAGAGCAACACGTTCATACAGTGGAGACATACTGAGCTCGAACCACTGCTCCGTGTCCCCAGCATCTCTCCTGGCTGACTCCAGAGCACTCCTCACTGCCAAGAAGACCGAGATGCTCATGCAGAGTGGCAGCTCGCCAGTAGCTGTGAGGACAGAGCAACACGTTCATACAGTGGAGACATACTGAGCTCGAACCACTGCTCCGTGTCCCCAGCATCTCTCCTGGCTGACTCCAGAGCACTCCTCACTGCCAAGAAGACCGAGATGCTCATGCAGAGTGGCGGCTCGCCAGTAGCTGTGAGGACAGAGCAACACGTTCATACAGTGGAGACATACTGAGCTCGAACCACTGCTCCGTGTCCCCAGCATCTCTCCTGGCTGACTCCAGAGCACTCCTCACTGCCAAGAAGACCGAGATGCTCGTGCAGAGTGGCGGCTCGCCAGTAGCTGTGAGGAGAGAGCAACACGTTCATACAGTGGAGACATACTGAGCTCGAACCACTGCTCCGTGTCCCCAGCATCTCTCCTGGCTGACTCCAGAGCACTCCTCACTGCCAAGAAGACCGAGATGCTCATGCAGAGTGGCGGCTCGCCAGTAGCTGTGAGGACAGAGCAACACGTTCATACAGTGGAGACATACTGAGCTCGAACCACTGCTCCGTGTCCCCAGCATCTCTCCTGGCTGACTCCAGAGCACTCCTCACTGCCAAGAAGACCGAGATGCTCGTGCAGAGTGGCGGCTCGCCAGTAGCTGTGAGGACAGAGCAACACGTTCATACAGTGGAGACATACTGAGCTCGAACCACTGCTCCGTGTCCCCAGCATCTCTCCTGGCTGACTCCAGAGCACTCCTCACTGCCAAGAAGACCGAGATGCTCATGCAGAGTGGCGGCTCGCCAGTAGCTGTGAGGACAGAGCAACACGTTCATACAGTGGAGACATACTGAGCTCGAACCACTGCTCCGTGTCCCCAGCATCTCTCCTGGCTGACTCCAGAGCACTCCTCACTGCCAAGAAGACCGAGATGCTCATGCAGAGTGGCGGCTCGCCAGTAGCTGTGAGGACAGAGCAACACGTTCATACAGTGTAGACATACTGAGCTCGAACCACTGCTCCGTGTCCCCAGCATCTCTCCTGGCTGACTCCAGAGCACTCCTCACTGCCAAGAAGACCGAGATGCTCATGCAGAGTGGCGGCTCGCCAGTAGCTGTGAGGACAGAGCAACACGTTCATACAGTGGAGACATACTGAGCTCGAACCACTGCTCCGTGTCCCCAGCATCTCTCCTGGCTGACTCCAGAGCACTCCTCACTGCCAAGAAGACCGAGATGCTCATGCAGAGTGGCGGCTCGCCAGTAGCTGTGAGGACAGAGCAACACGTTCATACAGTGGAGACATACTGAGCTCGAACCACTGCTCCGTGTCCCCAGCATCTCTCCTGGCTGACTCCAGAGCACTCCTCACTGCCAAGAAGACCGAGATGCTCGTGCAGAGTGGCGGCTCGCCAGTAGCTGTGAGGACAGAGCAACACGTTCATACAGTGGAGACATACTGAGCTCGAACCAATGCTCCGTGTCCCCAGCATCTCTCCTGGCTGACTCCAGAGCACTCCTCACTGCCAAGAAGACCGAGATGCTCGTGCAGAGTGGCGGCTCGCCAGTAGCTGTGAGGACAGAGCAACACGTTCATACAGTGGAGACATACTGAGCTCGAACCACTGCTCCGTGTCCCCAGCATCTCTCCTGGCTGACTCCAGAGCACTCCTCACTGCCAAGAAGACCGAGATGCTCATGCAGAGTGGCGGCTCGCCAGTAGCTGTGAGGACAGAGCAACACGTTCATACAGTGGAGACATACTGAGCTCGAACCACTGCTCCGTGTCCCCAGCATCTCTCCTGGCTGACTCCAGAGCACTCCTCACTGCCAAGAAGACCGAGATACTCATGCAGAGTGGCGGCTCGCCAGTAGCTGTGAGGACAGAGCAACACGTTCATACAGTGGAGACATACTGAGCTCGAACCACTGCTCCGTGTCCCCAGCATCTCTCCTGGCTGACTCCAGAGCACTCCTCACTGCCAAGAAGACCGAGATGCTCATGCAGAGTGGCGGCTCGCCAGTAGCTGTGAGGACAGAGCAACACGTTCATACAGTGGAGACATACTGAGCTCGAACCACTGCTCCGTGTCCCCAGCATCTCTCCTGGCTGACTCCAGAGCACTCCTCACTGCCAAGAAGACCGAGATGCTCATGCAGAGTGGCGGCTCGCCAGTAGCTGTGAGGACAGAGCAACACGTTCATACAGTGGAGACATACTGAGCTCGAACCACTGCTCCGTGTCCCCAGCATCTCTCCTGGCTGACTCCAGAGCACTCCTCACTGCCAAGAAGACCGAGATGCTCGTGCAGAGTGGCGGCTCGCCAGTAGCTGTGAGGACAGAGCAACACGTTCATACAGTGGAGACATACTGAGCTCGAACCACTGCTCCGTGTCCCCAGCATCTCTCCTGGCTGACTCCAGAGCACTCCTCACTGCCAAGAAGACCGAGATGCTCATGCAGAGTGGCGGCTCGCCAGTAGCTGTGAGGAGAGAGCAACACGTTCATACAGTGGAGACATACTGAGCTCGAACCACTGCTCCGTGTCTCCAACATCTCTCCTGGCTGACTCCAGAGCACTCCTCACTGCCAAGAAGACCGAGATGCTCATGCAGAGTGGCGGCTCGCCAGTAGCTGTGAGGACAGAGCAACACGTTCATACAGTGGAGACATACTGAGCTCGAACCACTGCTCCGTGTCCCCAGCATCTCTCCTGGCTGACTCCAGAGCACTCCTCACTGCCAAGAAGACCGAGATGCTCGTGCAGAGTGGCGGCTCGCCAGTAGCTGTGAGGACAGAGCAACACGTTCATACAGTGGAGACATACTGAGCTCGAACCACTGCTCCGTGTCCCCAGCATCTCTCCTGGCTGACTCCAGAGCACTCCTCACTGCCAAGAAGACCGAGATGCTCATGCAGAGTGGCGGCTCGCCAGTAGCTGTGAGGACAGAGCAACACGTTCATACAGTGGAGACATACTGAGCTCGAACCACTGCTCCGTGTCCCCAGCATCTCTCCTGGCTGACTCCAGAGCACTCCTCACTGCCAAGAAGACCGAGATGCTCATGCAGAGTGGCGGCTCGCCAGTAGCTGTGAGGACAGAGCAACACGTTCATACAGTGGAGACATACTGAGCTCGAACCACTGCTCCGTGTCCCCAGCATCTCTCCTGGCTGACTCCAGAGCACTCCTCACTGCCAAGAAGACCGAGATGCTCATGCAGAGTGGCGGCTCGCCAGTAGCTGTGAGGAGAGAGCAACACGTTCATACAGTGGAGACATACTGAGCTCGAACCACTGCTCCGTGTCTCCAACATCTCTCCTGGCTGACTCCAGAGCACTCCTCACTGCCAAGAAGACCGAGATGCTCATGCAGAGTGGCGGCTCGCCAGTAGCTGTGAGGACAGAGCAACACGTTCATACAGTGGAGACATACTGAGCTCGAACCACTGCTCTGTGTCCCCAGCATCTCTCCTGGCTGACTCCAGAGCACTCCTCACTGCCAAGAAGACCGAGATGCTCGTGCAGAGTGGCGGCTCGCCAGTAGCTGTGAGGACAGAGCAACACGTTCATACAGTGGAGACATACTGAGCTCGAACCACTGCTCCGTGTCCCCAGCATCTCTCCTGGCTGACTCCAGAGCACTCCTCACTGCCAAGAAGACCGAGATGCTCATGCAGAGTGGCGGCTCGCCAGTAGCTTTGAGGACAGAGCAACACGTTCATACAGTGGAGACATACTGAGCTCGAACCACTGCTCCGTGTCCCCAGCATCTCTCCTGGCTGACTCCAGAGCACTCCTCACTGCCAAGAAGACCGAGATGCTCATGCAGAGTGGCGGCTCGCCAGTAGCTGTGAGGACAGAGCAACACGTTCATACAGTGACGACATACTGAGCTCGAACCACTGCTCCGTGTCCCCAGCATCTCTCCTGGCTGACTCCAGAGCACTCCTCACTGCCAAGAAGACCGAGATGCTCATGCAGAGTGGCGGCTCGCCAGTAGCTGTGAGGACAGAGCAACACGTTCATACAGTGGAGACATACTGAGCTCGAACCACTGCTCCGTGTCCCCAGCATCTCTCCTGGCTGACTCCAGAGCACTCCTCACTGCCAAGAAGACCGAGAAGCTCGTGCAGAGTGGCGGCTCGCCAGTAGCTGTGAGGACAGAGCAACACGTTCATACAGTGGAGACATACTGAGCTCGAACCACTGCTCCGTGTCCCCAGCATCTCTCCTGGCTGACTCCAGAGCACTCCTCACTGCCAAGAAGACCGAGATGCTCATGCAGAGTGGCGGCTCGCCAGTAGCTGTGAGGACAGAGCAACACGTTCATACAGTGGAGACATACTGAGCTCGAACCACTGCTCCGTGTCCCCAGCATCTCTCCTGGCTGACTCCAGAGCACTCCTCACTGCCAAGAAGACCGAGATGCTCATGCAGAGTGGCGGCTCGCCAGTAGCTGTGAGGACAGAGCAACACGTTCATACAGTGGAGACATACTGAGCTCGAACCACTGCTCCGTGTCCCCAGCATCTCTCCTGGCTGACTCCAGAGCACTCCTCACTGCCAAGAAGACCGAGATGCTCGTGCAGAGTGGCGGCTCGCCAGTAGCTGTGAGGACAGAGCAACACGTTCATACAGTGGAGACATACTGAGCTCGAACCACTGCTCCGTGTCCCCAGCATCTCTCCTGGCTGACTCCAGAGCACTCCTCACTGCCAAGAAGACCGAGATGCTCATGCAGAGTGGCGGCTCGCCAGTAGCTGTGAGGACAGAGCAACACGTTCATACAGTGGAGACATACTGAGCTCGAACCACTGCTCCGTGTCCCCAGCATCTCTCCTGGCTGACTCCAGAGCACTCCTCACTGCCAAGAAGACCGAGATGCTCGTGCAGAGTGGCGGCTCGCCAGTAGCTGTGAGGACAGAGCAACACGTTCTTACAGTGGAGACATACTGAGCTCGAACCACTGCTCCGTGTCCCCAGCATCTCTCCTGGCTGACTCCAGAGCACTCCTCACTGCCAAGAAGACCGAGATGCTCTTGCAGAGTGGCGGCTCGCCAGTAGCTGTGAGGACAGAGCAACACGTTCATACAGTGGAGACATACTGAGCTCGAACCACTGCTCCGTGTCCCCAGCATCTCTCCTGGCTGACTCCAGAGCACTCCTCACTGCCAAGAAGACCGAGATGCTCGTGCAGAGTGGCGGCTCGCCAGTAGCTGTGAGGACAGAGCAACACGTTCATACAGTGGAGACATACTGAGCTCGAACCACTGCTTCGTGTCCCCAGCATCTCTCCTGGCTGACTCCAGAGCACTCCTCACTGCCAAGAAGACCGAGATGCTAGTGCAGAGTGGCGGCTCGCCAGTAGCTGTGAGGACAGAGCAACACGTTCATACAGTGGAGACATACTGAGCTCGAACCACTGCTCCGTGTCCCCAGCATCTCTCCTGACTGACTCCAGAGCACTCCTCACTGCCAAGAAGACCGAGATGCTCGTGCAGAGTGGCGGCTCGCCAGTAGCTGTGAGGACAGAGCAACACGTTCATACAGTGGAGACATACTGAGCTCGAACCACTGCTCCGTGTCCCCAGCATCTCTCCTGGCTGACTCCAGAGCACTCCTCACTGCCAAGAAGACCGAGATGCTAGTGCAGAGTGGCGGCTCGCCAGTAGCTGTGAGGACAGAGCAACACGTTCATACAGTGGAGACATACTGAGCTCGAACCACTGCTCCGTGTCCCCAGCATCTCTCCTGGCTGACTCCAGAGCACTCCTCACTGCCAAGAAGACCGAGATGCTCGTGCAGAGTGGCGGCTCGCCAGTAGCTGTGAGGACAGAGCAACACGTTCATACAGTGGAGACATACTGAGCTCGAACCACTGCTCCGTGTCCCCAGCATCTCTCCTGGCTGACTCCAGAGCACTCCTCACTGCCAAGAAGACCGAGATGCTCGTGCAGAGTGGCGGCTCGCCAGTAGCTGTGAGGACAGAGCAACACGTTCATACAGTGGAGACATACTGAGCTCGAACCACTGCTCCGTGTCCCCAGCATCTCTCCTGGCTGACTCCAGAGCACTCCTCACTGCCAAGAAGACCGAGATGCTCGTGCAGAGTGGCGGCTCGCCAGTAGCTGTGAGGAGAGAGCAACACGTTCATACAGTGGAGACATACTGAGCTCGAACCACTGCTCCGTGTCCCCAGCATCTCTCCTGGCTGACTCCAGAGCACTCCTCACTGCCAAGAAGACCGAGATACTCATGCAGAGTGGCGGCTCGCCAGTAGCTGTGAGGACAGAGCAACACGTTCATACAGTGGAGACATACTGAGCTCGAACCACTGCTCCGTGTCCCCAGCATCTCTCCTGGCTGACTCCAGAGCACTCCTCACTGCCAAGAAGACCGAGATGCTCATGCAGAGTGGCGGCTCGCCAGTAGCTGTGAGGACAGAGCAACACGTTCATACAGTGGAGACATACTGAGCTCGAACCACTGCTCCGTGTCCCCAGCATCTCTCCTGGCTGACTCCAGAGCACTCCTCACTGCCAAGAAGACCGAGATGCTCATGCAGAGTGGCGGCTCGCCAGTAGCTGTGAGGACAGAGCAACACGTTCATACAGTGGAGACATACTGAGCTCGAACCACTGCTCCGTGTCCCCAGCATCTCTCCTGGCTGACTCCAGAGCACTCCTCACTGCCAAGAAGACCGAGATGCTCGTGCAGAGTGGCGGCTCGCCAGTAGCTGTGAGGACAGAGCAACACGTTCATACAGTGGAGACATACTGAGCTCGAACCACTGCTCCGTGTCCCCAGCATCTCTCCTGGCTGACTCCAGAGCACTCCTCACTGCCAAGACACGTTCATACCAAGGAGATCAGTGGAGATCAGATGGGGTTCAAACTTGGGGAAAAAAACTAATCTCAAAACTAATCTACATATCAGAAACATACCAAAATAAATACCAATATATTTTGGAAATACCCCCTCCCCCCCCCCCAACAAAAAATTGGTGCATTGTTCCCTTAAATGGTATCAAAGTAAAACAGTGTCGTTCTACTTTCACGTTAGGGTGGAACGGACTAACCAAACAGATTAGATTAGATTAGTTTGGTTTAACGGCGCGTCAACGACGAGGTTATATTGCGCACATTAATTTTACATTTAACTTTGTTGAACATAATTGGAGGACATAGGGGAAGCGTCGACCCAACTGGCCCGATCCGGGGGAGTCCATCCCTGGTGGGAAGTCCAGGCCGGAATGGGGACGGACCGGGGGGGAGGGGGAGGCTTCGGGCCGGTGGTACTCGATTTCAGGGGGATCACCATCTCGAGGGGGGAGGTTGGCCCGAGGGGACCGCAAATTCAAGGGAGGGCATGGGTCTAGGCCGACCCTGGATTGCACTTGGTTGGGACCAACTCGCTATGCGAGCCGGTCCCTTAAGCCCTACCACCGCGTCAAGGTGGCAGTCCATGGTGTGGACTAACCAAACATTTTACAATACAAAATGGTTTTATTTACGGTCTTATTGGATATACTCTTCTACGCACCCTTGGAACGCAGAACTCCGACTGGATTGGGCGCGTTTCTGCGCAGGAGGACTCTGAAGTCTATCGGGATGTCCTTCGCCCCGGGAGACTTGTAGTTCTGAGGGAAACCAGAGAAGAGTCAGGATTCATTGCGCCTGTCAAGCAAAACACTTCGACACTTTGGTCTGTTCTTTTAGAAGTAGCATAAAAGTAGACTAGAACAGTTCCTGGTCCAACAGTGTGTGTCATTAGTACATGCCTCAGTCTCCAATAAACTGAAAGAAAAAAATATGAAAAAACTTTACAACAAACGTAGGTAGTTGAGCGAGCGAAGCGAGCGTCTCCTTTTGGCTCTTTTGGCACGAACCTCTGTTTTTTTTGTTTTTTTTCTGCTATTAACCGATACACAGGTTGCACCGTTTCAGCGATTGATCTGAAATTTTGCACACATGTAAAACCAACCTTCTCTGTTTGCAGACCCTAATTTTTTTGAAATCCATTTATTGGTTAAAATTTAAATAAATATCTCCTGATAGGCCAAAAAATGAAAACGGTCTTCGATAATTAATATTTTGGCTATACAGGTCAGAGTTTTTCTTCGATCGAGCTGAAATTTTGCACACATGTAGAGACAACCTTCTCTGTTTGCAGACTATACTTTTTTTGAAATCCATTCATTGGTTAAAATTTAAAAAAAACATCTCCTGATAGGTTGAAAAATGAAAATGGTTTTCGATAAATCTGATCAAAATCATATTTTGGCTATACAGGTCAGAGTTTTTCTTCGATCGAGCTGAAATTTTGCACACATGTAGAGACAACCTTCTCTGTTTGCAGACCCTAATTTTTTTGAAATCTAATAATTGGTTAAAATTTAAATAAATATCTCCTGATAGGCTAAAAAATGAAAACGGTCTTCGATAATTCTGATCAAACTCATATTTTGCATGATCATTAAGACCAACATTGTCTCCTATTTTACAAAATGTCATCCCAATCAGTTAAGAACGTATGAACTTATCGACATTTTTAATATCTGTCAGTAATGAAGTATCGAAATGAATGTTTTCCAGTGCCAATTGAATTGATTCTGATTTGCTGTATGTACCAGGGTGCTTAGATGCTATTTTCATGTTTCGGTGAAAAGCATATTATACTTTTTTATTGATTGAGTGATCATATTTCAATTAAATATAGATATATGTGTTTTCTGTGCGTTGTGTACGCATTTCCGGTTCGAGAATTTGCACGTACCCGTGCTTGCTCATCAACGCGTTACACTGAGCGTTTTCCTAGTATACCTATACGTAACTACTCAGACGTGAAAATAACTTGTGAGGTTTGGGTGGGACGGTTGCGCAAAGCCATGAAAAATTTGAACTTCTTAACTTATTTTAAAAGGTTTGTATAGACATTTACAAACTCAAAATCTCATTTTACTCAAAATTTTCATGGCGTTATGCGCAACCGACCCACACAAATCTCACAACACATACAAATCTCGGTTACAGTACGTCCAGTGAGCGTGTAGCCATGTTCAGCAAATGCTGTGTAAAATTCAACAATGGGTTTAGCTTGTAATCCTGAGTGTTTTGACGCGTGTGCGGTTGTAAATATCTCTCAACGACTGCAGGTGTTCTGGAAAGGGTTGTTTTGTTGTGGTGCCAAATATCTTTCAATGCAGTTGGCTTTTAAAATTCAAGGAAAGTTGTTTAAAATGGCAACAGTGTAGGTGGAAGGGGTGGCAGGTCATAAAAAGAGTTGTATCTTGTCAGAGCTTAACGGTCGAACAAGGGTCGAACAATACTGCTCATCTTATGAAAGGAAAGGCTACACGCTCGCTGGACGTACTTTACTTTCAAGTCTTTTCCCACATTCCATATCTTTACAATAACTATTGAGCGCCACGGTGACCATTTGTTGTGGTGATATTTTCAGCATAAATTATCTGAATGTCCTGCTGTCTTGTTTACCCAGGTCCTGTTGGTGAGCAGCTCTCCTGAATCAGGATGGAAGACGAGGTCCTCGGTCAGCCAATAGCCGAGTCCCATCACAAACGCGCCCTCCACTTGTCCGACATCCACCCCGGGGCTCAGACTCTCGCCGGCGTCCTCCAGGATGTCCACACGCAGGATCTAGACAGAAGCTGACGTCACATTCATGTCAGGAGGGTGGTCCACAACGCCCTCCACTTGTACAGGACTCAGACTCTCGCCGGCGTCCTCCAGGATGTCCACACGCAGGATCTAGACAGAAGGTGACGTCACAATCATGTCAGGAGGGTGGTCCACAACGCCCTCCACTTGTACAGGACTCAGACTCTCGCCGGCGCCCTCAAGGATGTCCACACGCAGGATCTAGACAGAAGGTGACGTCACATTCATGTCAGGAGGGTGGTCCACAACGCCCTCCACTTGTACAGGACTCAGACTCTCGCCGGCGTCCTCCAAGATGTCCACACGCAGGATCTAGACAGAAGGTGACGTCACATTCATGTCAGGAGGGTGGTTCACAACGCCCTCCACTTGTACAGGACTCAGACTCTCGCCGGGGTCCTCAAGGATGTCCACACGCAGGATCTAGACAGAAGGTGACGTCACGTTCATGTCAGGAGGGTGGTCCACAACGCCCTCCACTTGTACAGGACTCAGACTCTCGCCGGGGTCCTCAAGGATGTCCACACGCAGGATCTAATTCAGTGAAGCAGAGAATAATCAAGTCTTGAAGAGATGAACATGGATACTAAAATGATCGTAAAATTACTTCAAAAGTAAAACGCTTTTTAATCTTGATAGCACTTTCACAGATGAGATCTGGAGTGGTCAGTCTTACTTGAACCTGGCCAGTGAGGATGTCGACTTCGACCTCAGCTACTGTGACTCCCCATATGTCGTACATGCCCACATCGTCCTTGCTGCTGTACCTGCAGAGAAGACAAAACAGAGTCTAACATTTGATTCTAACGTTTTAATCATTTTCATACTTGTCTAACTTTTTACAGTTTCTAATAATTTCCCTCAATAAGATGTGGTTATTAACTAGGAATGAATTTGGTGAACATTTATTGCATCCAGTTATGCTGCCTAATTTTGATAATGTATTGTTACATTGTGTATTTACTTCTTTATTTGTTTCAGTTTCTATTTATGCACTATTTTTTTGACAAATTACTGGCTGATAATTCTGATGTTGTTCCTCTATTGTTGACGCACTTTATATGTTATTTTGATTGTTTCTGCATGCTGTATTGTTTATTTCTATTATTTTGTCTCCCACAGACTAGCCTTTTGGAAATGCGGGATTGTTTGTAGATATGTGTATTGTATTGTGTGTATAATTGTAAAAAGTTAAACAAAATATATAGAACGTAGTACAAATATTTCAGATAGATTCTTTGTATAATCCATTGAAATTTCTTGGTGTGCGTACTACAATTTACAAACGTTCAAATCCAAACATTTGAATGTTCATATTTAGACATCGTGAGCGAATGTTGTATAGAATGTTTGCCAATGAGCGAGACAGAAGATGTCTTACATGTATGTGGAACAGAGATCCACGTCTTGAGCGTAAGCTGCGCGTGTCAGCTCCTGCCAAGTAGGATCTTTTAGTGACGCTTTCACAGGCTCCAGGCGTTGCAGAAGCTGCTTGCAGCACTGCATAGCAGCCTGGAGGGAACATAACAGATCAGTCAACATTCGAAACTATAGGACAATTATTGTACTTGCATAGTTTATAAACATTTTTTCTTCTCTGTAGTTGTCATGAATCTCGGACTGTAAGGGTATGTACTGTATTGAATAGGGAAGTCTCGTGAAGATTAGAATTCAGAATAATATTTATTTTATGAAAGTTGAGATGTTGCTGAACACAGATGTGGTTATTTTTGTTGTTGGACGAATAGTTCTTATGTAATTAATTTACAAAGTTTGATAGATCTCCTCTCATTTAAAAACAGGAAAATTGGCAATGACATCACAGTTTGCTATATTGCCATGGCAACAAGGGAATCCCCATGTCAACACAATGTTAATGACTTGGAAATGACATCACAGTTATGATTCTTGTTAAAGGCCGTTTTTCCCGCCAAAAATCATATGATATTTGAACTCGATTTTTATGAATGAAAATGTAAGATTTCACAGGTAATAAGTGTATGTGTCATTATTATTTGTGTTTATTTATCTAGTGGAGCGGTCGCTCCACGCCAGCCAAGTCGTACGGCGCGCGCACACTCTCATATAAAGGCTGGAGCAAACCCACTTTTACTGTAGGCATCAAAGTGGCATTTTCGGCCTACTGGATCTTAAAATTGGGGAATCTCACATTGTTGAGAAATATCTCAATTTCGAGCAATGGCCCACCCTACAACATATACCAAATTTGGGAACAATAGGTTACGCCCTTTGCGAGCTAGAGGGCCGTGAAAACCGTGTTTTAGGGCGGTTTTCATAATAATAATTGAGCGAGCGTAGCGAGCGTCACCACGGTACTCTTATGGCACTTTCTCTGTGTGTTTTTTTTTTGTTTGTTTGTTTTTTTTTGCCTGCACTGCCCAGGTCAAACCGCACAACCAATCGATCTGAATTTTTGTACACATACTAACGTAATCTATGCGATCCCTGGGATCTTTTCTGAACGAGATCCTGTGATTGGTTCAAATTTTATAAAAATTATCTTTCGATTGGTTGGTTCGATCAACTTGAAATTTAGCAAAGTCATTGCAAACAACATTGTACCCAATCAAAAAAAAATTCAGCCAAATCCTCCAATTGGTTCAAATTTGAAACCATTTTTCCTGTGATTTTTGAAATTTAAACTGGAACCGATTGACCGACCAACTAAAAACTTCGCATGGTCATTGGTACCAACATTTAAGGTATTTTTGCCAATTTTCACTCTAATCTGTCGCTATTTTCAAAAGTTTTTGTCATTTTAGGGACATTTTGCGTGTTGGCTGTCAAATTCACGGCGACTTCGAATCTACAAGGCAAGGTAGTTAGAGCAGAAAGTTTAAAACGATATGAAACTAATAATGACCGTTCAACAGATTGATCTGATATTGTGTACACACACTACATATCATATCATATGGGTGGTCCCAGGTATATTTTTTGAACGAAATCCTGTGATTTTTGAAAATTAACAAAGAACCGTTCAATCATAAAGGTTTAATCGATCAACTTAAAACTTAGCAAGGATTGGCACCAATATTTTTCATTTGTATACTTAATTTAAAACGGCCTATAGCCACACCACCATTTGACCTATCAAATGGTCTTCGATTAATCTGATCAATCAAACTCATATTTTGCATGGTCGTTCAGACCAACATTGTCTCTTATTTTACAAATTTTCAGCCCTACCAGTCAAGAACATAGATGCACTTATTGACAGTTTTAATAACTGTCAGAAATGACATTTCAAAACAGAAATTCCACTGCATTCTGGGTTGCTCTATGTAGCAAAGCAAAGTTTATAGATGGCTATTCTCAATATCAAGTAAGACAGATTCTTTTCTTAGTTGATCATATTGCAATACATAATGTAGTCAAAATGTAATGTAGGTATTTCATATACATAGGTATAGGTATACCTTATCTAAAATAATTTATTTTACGATATGGATTGTGTTGCACAGTTATGAAAACGACGTTTTGACTAGATAACATCATATTTTACACATTTCCAGCCCAATCGGTCAAGAATTACAGACTTATTGCTGTTTTAAGTGTTTGAATATCTGTCCAAAGAGATTGATGGAAAAATATCAGTACAATAATCTGTTATTTAATTGATCCAGAGTGTTTATGAAAAGTTGCAAGGAAAATTGGTAATAAATAATGTATAGTTAGTTATCTTTGATTGAATGGATCGTGCTATGATTGGCGATGTCGTGCGTGTCGGTGCTCGCTCATCAACGCGTTACACCGAGCGTTTTCCTAGTAATAATCTTAGTAGTAGTAGTAGTATCCTGGAATTCAAATCCGGTAAACAGGCCACAGCCTAAACGGCTGAACCGATTGATCTCACATTTTTACCACGTGTGCACTTTTGGCGTCTGATTTGCCCTTCCCCCCTTGACTTTTTTGTGCCGCAATTTTGAAACCGGAAGTGACATCATATCTCGACAACGGCTGAGCTGATTGGAACGAAAATAGCGCCAAACGATTCGGACGGTCAACTATATGGATTATAAATAGCAACAGACTAAAATTTATGTTAACGAAACCGGAAATGACGTCATGAAATTTGAAATACATCGATTGGCATTTCGGCAACAAATTTGATCCGATTATTTTGATATTTATGTAACGTATGTACTTTTGATATCTCATTTGACTTGTTATAAAACCAACCGGAAGCCGCCATTTTGAAACCGGAAGTGACATCATATATCAATAACGGCTAAATAGATTTGAACGAAACCAGCGCTAAACAATTTAGACGGTCAACTTTATGTATTATCATCAATAATATTTGCAGTTTTCCATACCAAAACTGGAAATGACGTCACACTTTTTAAGAATCTCACAAATTTACATGTTGATGCAATAAATATACTATTTCAGACAGCTTATAATAAAATGTAATCATGTTTAAATTATAATTCAAGGAGTCAGTGATTTCAGCAGCCATTTTGAAACCGGAAGAAACGCCATATCTCGAAAACTGGTTGACAGATCGGTATGAAACTAGCGCGAAACGATTCGGAAGGCCATCTCTATGGAATAGGAACAGTCAAACTAGAATGTTCCTATTTATGAGACCGGAAATGACGTCATTCAAATTTATAAATTATTATAATCCCCTCCTATTCAATAAATACATATTCAGAAAGCTTAAAATGATACACATCATTTATAGTTATAAATTCTATGTGGCAGTGCAGAAAGTTCAGCAGCCATTTTGACAACGGATATGTTGCCATATCTCGGAACTTGGTTGACCGATTGGAATGAAACCTTTGCTATTCTTCATGAAAATAACCAAATTGTAAAGGGTGATTTTTTTTAAGGATATAGCAATTGTTCATTCGATTGTCACAAGTTGTAAGAATAAACTAAAAAAAGTAGTGATATCCCATTAAAAAACACTTCGTGTAAAAATAACAGCCAAGTCTCTTCAACTAAAAAAAAATATGAAATCTAAAAATTCTGCACTGAAAAGTAGTGATATCAAAAAATGAGCCAAGTCAAAACTTTATTTGAAAATCAAAAAATACTTGGCGCATCGTTTTTTTAGGGCATTATAGGTGTACTATGTATTTGGATATTTTATGTATATTTTATAATTGGCCTATACTTCCAAGCTTTTTATATACACGATGCGCCAAGTATTTTTTGATTTTCAAATAAAGTTTTGACTTGGCTCATTTTTTGATATCACTACTTTTCAGTGCAGAATTTTTAGATTTCATATTTTTTTTTAGTTGAAGAGACTTGGCTGTTATTTTTACACGAAGTGTTTTTTAATGGAATAGTAATTTATTAGAATAAAATTTCATGAGACTTCCCTATTGACAGAATGATTATCGTGTAAGTCAGGGGTCGGCTACCTTTTTTGATGATGGGAGCCAATTTCCCAAAATGTAATACATTAGATAATAATGGGAGCCGCAGTAGGAGGCAATCAAATATAATACACAGAAAATAATAATTTAAACTTTTTATAATTTGACGAAGACTCCAATTGCTGACCCCCCCCCCCCTGCAGGGCGTCTTTTTTTAGAATTTCAACAATTTAAAAATGATTCTGGGGCTTTAAATTGAACAAACTGAATCAAATATACTTCCAATTTTTTAGAATTTCAACAACTTAAAACTTAAAAGTGATTCTGTCATTCTAAAATGAACAAACCGAATCAAAGAACATTCCAATTGTTGCCCCGCAGGGCGTTTTTTTCGAATTTTCAGATTTTTTGATTCCAGATTTTTATTTAAATTATAAGGAGCTATTGAAGAACCACCAAGAGCCGCAGGTTGCCGACTTCTGCTGTGAGTACTTGGTCAACTCACATGCGAGCAGACCTCGCTGGTCATGCTACCCCCAGTCATCATGTCGTTGGGCGCCGTGAAACTGTTCGTCGCCTTCACACTGACCAGCTCCAGCGGCACGCCGAGGATGTGCGCCGCCACCTGAGCCACCTTGGTGTTGATCCCCTGGCCCATCTCCACCCCGCCGTGAGCCACAGACACGGTCCCGTCGTGCGCGTAGACAGACACGGTGGCGTGGAACGTGCCCCAGATGTGCAGTGGGAAGCGCATCGGCACCAGCGACATCCCGCGCTTGCGCCAGCGGTTCGACTGGGGATAAGTGAGCGAGAATCAGAATCAGAAAGTTTTGCGGATGTCAGTCCTCAACACCACAAGACCGTGAGCTAATAATCTTATGGACCGAATCCAGTAGACTCTGGTCACTTGCAGAGATAAATCTGGAAATTCTTTTGGCATGAGGCTGTAAGCAGACAAAATAATGTAGCGGATAGTTGTAAATAATATGTAGAACGGAAGGACGTTGGAATGAGGAAAACCAAGTTTCTGCCAGGTTTCTGCTAGGTGTTAGGTTAGTTCATGAGAATTGAAAAAGGGTATCTTGATTTTTCTAAACTCTGCTGAAATGTAGCTAAAAATTTGCTTCAAAATTAAATACGAAAATCTAATTACATGAAAATAAATAAATTTCCTCATGAACTAGAGAGTTATCAAACTCCAGAGAGTTTGAAGACGCTCTAATTATCTTGTGTTTGTCACAACGTTTAGGCGATGTTATCTAGCTATATTCAGTTGAAGATGAACTCATATGATCTATTGAACGTTGTATGTTGGTTCGTAGTGCGTTGAACAGAGCTGTCTTCCGTACTGGAAAAATGCTGCAATTGGCGCACACAAGTTACTTTCATCCACTCATCTTGGAATGTACCTTGTTGTACTGCTCTACGCTGTTCTTCCTCTCCTGGAAGCTCGTCCCCTGTATGTGCTCCTGGATCATCTGCCTCATGGTGGTCTGGTTGTCCGGCAGATTGTTGAGTCGGACTTGCACTGGGTCCTTCTTGACGACCCTGGCGATGTGCTCCATGATGTGCTCGATGTAGGCGACGCCGTCCATGGAGCCGGGTGCGCGGCAGTAGACGTTGCTGGCCACGTCAGTGCGCACCTACACGATGAACACGATCAGTGATAATGTAATGGAGAAGGGAGGAGAGGAAAACCGGTACCGGCATGTAGCCTATCCATATGAAAGACACCAAGATGGCCATCGAATTCCGCCAAATCCCGAAAATATGTATTTATTGAAATTAAAATTTGAAAGAATTATGAAATGTCCTGTACCTGGCAATTCTCTGCTAATATAGAGTTTTCAGCTGTATGTTTCCATAACATGATTCAATTTTTAGCACAAAAAAGTTTTTAATTTTTGTGTGTAACTTTTAAAATAGTTCACTTTATTTTTCCTGTTAAAATGTCAAATAAGTTTTTTGTTGAAATCTATCGGCACAAAAATAGATATCACTTTAGCCTAAAAGTTACACGATTTTACTTGGCCCCCATAAGTCACCATGGGGAGACAGCATGGGTGTATCTCAAAAACAGTTGACGAAGCTATTTTTGTCGATATACCATGGTAGACTGCAACATGCAGAGTTACAGCGTATTCTAGTCGAAAATGGAGTTACGCTCTTCCCCCCGTCCCTTCCGAAGGACGGTGTAACATTCACAGCACGGGCCTCCACAACCCGCGCTGTCGAGAGACTGATGTCAGGTGGAGGTACTATCTTGGCCAGTATGGAATGAGGAATGAGCAAGTACCGCATTGACTGTAGCGCTCCAAGTGTTGTCCTCATAGCAGTTGCTCATGTTCTGCACACTGGAGGGCGCCATGGACTCGTTCCAGCTGCTGCCGGAGTTGGAATAGATGTCGGACTCCATGTACTTCACTCGTCCGTCGTCGTCCACGCCCACCTGGAGGAATGTCGGACAATCTCAACTCACATGGACTTTATCTAGAATTAGTACATTTTGTTTCAAATCTACGTTTCTTTGATTAATAAATTTGGTGTATTTCTATCGTAGATCTGTTTCAAAAGAATGTTGCTTGTGCCATAAATTCTGACGCAGAACGTTTGGTTTTGCGGACACGTAAACTGTGCACAAACTCTAAGGAAAGGTGAATGAAAATGTGTCCGCACCTCGTACTTGATCGCGCAGTCGTGCCTCTTGCCCACGGCCTCCATGTTGGTCTCCATCGTCATCACCATCCTGACGGGTCTGCGCAACAGATGCGCCGCCAGCGCGCACGCCGTGGACACCAGCGAGTTCCGCGAGATCTTCGCCCCGTATCCTCCGCCCAGCCTCCGCACCTGAAGACACGCGTTTGTCATCAAGGTAATGCCGCGCTTTCTAAACAGCTGAACATACCTATAATCAATCAATAAAATGTCAACCATTATATATCACGCAATTTATTAATCTTCAAGGAAGACAATGATGTATCTGAGACAAAAATTCGTTGCCTTTGTGAGACGTGGTGAATCAAGTGCTGAAGTGATATTTTTTCACCCGCTCAGGTTCAAGAGTTATCGAGTTATTAAACCTATCAAAACAAGTTTACAACACAACATAATGAAATTATATTACAATCACGCATTGCTCTGCATTTAAACGCAGACAATGATGCTACACACAAATCTCTCAAATATTTTTATTGACGATGCTGTAAGAAAAGGCAAAACTTTCGTCGACACTCTCGTACTGTCTCATCCATGTTAAGAGGCAAACGGAAGCGAACGGGAATCGCACGGTTCGTCATAGCGTTTTTTGAAATTGTGTCTTCCCACTCAATAATTTTAAAAAATCAGATAGTAACGACCCATTACAGCCTAATAGACTAAAAATTGCCGCACACTGGAGTTCATTATGACCTAGCTGGTACGACCTCAAAGTGTTAAATACGATTATTTTCGATTATTTTATTAAAAATATCGTATTTAACACTTTGAGGTCGCACCTGAGGTCATAATGAACTCCAGTGTGCGGCATTATTTAGGCTATTAGGCTGTAATGGGTCGTTACTATCTGATTTTTTAAAATAATAAATGGGAAGACAAAATTTCAAAAAAACGTTATGACGAACCGTGCGATTTCCGTTCGCTTCCGTTTGCCTCTTAAACCTATCAAAACAAGTTTACAACACAACATAATGAAATTATATTACAATCACGCATTGCTCTGCATTTAAACGCAGACAATGATGCTACACACAAATCCCTCAAATATTTATTGAATGCGGCAAGAAAAGGCAACATTTCCGTCGACACTCTCATAATGTCTCATCCATGTTAACGTGGATGAAGTCACAGACTTGCGCACCTTGACGTTGACGCTGTTGAGCGGGACGTTGAGCGCACGCGCGATGGCGAGCTGCGTGAGATAGATCCACTGGGAGGCTGGATACACGTCCATCCCGTCTTCCACGGGCACGCAGACGCAACACTGAGTCTCCAGCGTGTAGTGGTACTGACTGCCGATAGAGAAGCTGCCCGTGAGGATGTGCGTAGCTTCACCTCTACCTGGGGATGTCAACAGTGTTTAGAATGATACACGTCCATCCCGTCTTCCACGGGCACGCAGACGCAACACTGAGTCTCCAGCGTGTAGTGGTACTGACTGCCGATAGAGAAGCTGCCCGTGAGGATGTGCGTTGCTTCACCTCTACCTGGGGATGTCAACTGTGTTTAGAATGATACACGTCCATCCCGTCTTCCACGGGCACGCAGACGCAACACTGAGTCTCCAGCGTGTAGTGGTACTGACTGCCGATAGAGAAGCTGCCCGTGAGGATGTGCGTTGCTTCACCTCTACCTGGGGATGTCAACAGTGTTTAGAATGATACACGTCCATCCCGTCTTCCACTGGCACGCAGACGCAACACTGAGTCTCCAGCGTGTAGTGGTACTGACTGCCGATAGAGAAGCTGCCCGTGAGGATGTGCGTAGCTTCACCTCTACCAGGGGATGTCAACAGTGTTTACAACGGTTTGGAGAATTATTGTGATGAAGGGCAAGGAGACGGTCGCGCGCAATTCTTTATTTTTATCCACTAATATAGGCGCGTAGAAAAGGGGAGAGGGTGGGGGGAACTTCCTCCCCCCCTCTGATTTAATTCCCCTCCCTATGTTCTTATACATTTTTATGTCAAGATAAAAATATGCTTAAAAAGTGTTAAAATCGCGTAGAAATGCACCTAATTCATGGCTGAAAATCAAAAAAAAAAACGGGGTTGGGCGTCCCGGACCCGCAATTCGCTTCCCCCCCCCAGACCCCCATTGTCTTCGTAGATACTAGTATCTCCAGCTCAAGCTCTTTTACAATATTATTCCCCTCCCCCTTATTATACAGGTTTGAACCTAAGGTCTGAACCACGGTCGAACAGTTTGAACTCACTGTCGGTTTTCGTCGCCTGTTTGGTGGCCTGCACCTGGATCCTCGCCTTGTCCTGGGACTTGATGACGTCACTCAGCAGATGGACTCCAGGTCGTGACGTCACGTGCACCATGACGTGCGGCACAGCGCTGTTGGCGAGGTGGTGTGACGTAGCCACGATGAGACCAACAGGCTGTCCAGCGTACTTGATCTCTCCGCTGCAGAAGATCTACAGACACAATATGAGTAGATGTTGAAAACCCGGGAAGCCTTTTCTAGACCTTTGCCCAATTCCATTCTGATAGAAACCTTAAGGATTATCATTGCATGGAATAGAATATCAGTGGAATTGGGAATCTAAAAGATCTAGAATAGGGCCCCGGACACAGAGAGTAATATTTCTACAGCGCTTCGGCTGCCTTCTTCAAGCCAACTGACGGGAAAAACACACCTAAATAACCGAACCCTGACCTAGACATCAGCTGATGACCTGCTGTTATCTAAACCGTTATTTAATAAGTCACAAATGTTATGACACAAACTTTGTTGGCGCGTGTAAAAGCTGGAAAATTTAATTTACTATTTATGTATAATGACGCAGAATTGTTCTATTGTTCTGTTGTTCTATTTTGTATTTGAAAACATTTCAGCAAAATCAGACAAGTCATATTTTTAATAGCTGTCAAACCTTATCTAAAATTAAAATATGCAACACTAAATGTTTATTTACTTATTTTCAAGTTTATTTATTTTTCAAATGCCTACACGTTTGGGTTGGATTATTGTATTTGCATACCCCTATAAGCAGAGCTTGTGTCGGGGGTTGAAAGTTCCTTGGGCTTGTTTGCACAGAACACGATAACCCACACATATTGTCTGGATTTTCAACGCTTTACACGAAGCCTAACAACAGAGTTTCTCTGTCCTACCTCTTCATCTTCAGGCATAAGCATCAGATCTGTCGATGTAAACGAGTTCTTCCCAGGAATATCTTTTGCTTCGAAGAAGGCGACGACTCCTGGTTGTCTCTGAAACAAATATTACAATTAAAATCACTTTAGGAAATACTAATCATTCTTATCTTCACCCATGGTCAAAAAATGATTATGTAAAACTAGTAAACAATCACGTGTGTTGTGAATTGGTATTTACCAGCGCCCCTGCTGGGTCTATCTTGGTGATGGTTCCCTGAGCGACTCTGCTGAGCACGAAGGCGCAATGAAGTTCCCCTGGCAGTGTGTAGATGTCGTTCACGTACTCAGCCTCTCCTGGACAACACAGTCATGACAATACAACACAGTCATTACCAGCGCCTCTGCTGGGTCTATCTTGGTGATGGTTCCCTGAGCGACTCTGCTGAGCACGAAGGCGCAATGAAGTTCCCCTGGCAGTGTGTGGATGTCGTTCACGTACTCAGCCTCTCCTGGACCACACAGTCATGACAATACAACACAGTCATTACCAGCGCCTCTGCTGGGTCTATCTTGGTGATGGTTCCCTGAGCGACTCTGCTGAGCACGAAGGCGCAATGAAGTTCCCCTGGCAGTGTGTGGATGTCGTCCACGTACTCAGCCTCTCCTGGACAACACAGTCATGACAATACAACACAGTCATTACCAGCGCCTCTGCTGGGTCTATCTTGGTGATGGTTCCCTGAGCGACTCTGCTGAGCACGAAGGCGCAATGAAGTTCCCCTGGCAGTGTGTGGATGTCGTCCACGTACTCAGCCTCTCCTGGACAACACAGTCATGACAATACAACACAGTCATTACCAGCGCCTCTGCTGGGTCTATCTTGGTGATGGTTCCCTGAGCGACTCTGCTGAGCACGAAGGCGCAATGAAGTTCCCCTGGAAGTGTGTGGATGTCGTCCACGTACTCAGCCTCTCCTGGACCACACAGTCATGACAATACAACACAGTCATTACCAGCGCCTCTGCTGGGTCTATCTTGGTGATGGTTCCCTGAGCGACTCTGCTGAGCACGAAGGCGCAATGAAGTTCCCCTGGCAGTGTGTGGATGTCGTCCACGTACTCAGCCTCTCCTGGACAACACAGTCATGACAATACAACACAGTCATTACCAGCGCCTCTGCTGGGTCTATCTTGGTGATGGTTCCCTGAGCGACTCTGCTGAGCACGAAGGCGCAATGAAGTTCCCCTGGCAGTGTGTGGATGTCGTCCACGTACTCAGCCTCTCCTGGACCACACAGTCATGACAATACAACACAGTCATTACCAGCGCCTCTGCTGGGTCTATCTTGGTGATGGTTCCCTGAGCGACTCTGCTGAGCACGAAGGCGCAATGAAGTTCCCCTGGCAGTGTGTGAATGTCGTTCACGTACTCAGCCTCTCCTGGACCACACAGTCATGACAATACAACACAGTCATTACCAGCGCCTCTGCTGGGTCTATCTTGGTGATGGTTCCCTGAGCGACTCTGCTGAGCACGAAGGCGCAATGAAGTTCCCCTGGCAGTGTGTGGATGTCGTTCACGTACTCAGCCTCTCCTGGACAACACAGTCATGACAATACAACACAGTCATTACCAGCGCCTCTGCTGGGTCTATCTTGGTGATGGTTCCCTGAGCGACTCTGCTGAGCACGGAGGCGCAATGAAGTTCCCCTGGCAGTGTGTGAATGTCGTTCACGTACTCAGCCTCTCCTGGACCACACAGTCATGACAATACAACACAGTCATTACCAGCGCCTCTGCTGGGTCTATCTTGGTGATGGTTCCCTGAGCGACTCTGCTGAGCACGAAGGCGCAATGAAGTTCCCCTGGCAGTGTGTGGATGTCGTTCACGTACTCAGCCTCTCCTGGACAACACAGTCATGACAATACAACACAGTCATTACCAGCGCCTCTGCTGGGTCTATCTTGGTGATGGTTCCCTGAGCGACTCTGCTGAGCACGAAGGCGCAATGAAGTTCCCCTGGCAGTGTGTGAATGTCGTTCACGTACTCAGCCTCTCCTGGACCACACAGTCATGACAATACAACACAGTCATTACCAGCGCCTCTGCTGGGTCTATCTTGGTGATGGTTCCCTGAGCGACTCTGCTGAGCACGAAGGCGCAATGAAGTTCCCCTGGCAGTGTGTGGATGTCGTTCACGTACTCAGCCTCTCCTGGATAACACAGTCATGACAATACAACACAGTCATTACCAGCGCCTCTGCTGGGTCTATCTTGGTGATGGTTCCCTGAGCGACTCTGCTGAGCACGAAGGCGCAATGAAGTTCCCCTGGCAGTGTGTGGATGTCGTCCACGTACTCAGCCTCTCCTGGACCACACAGTCATGACAATACAACACAGTCATTACCAGCGCCTCTGCTGGGTCTATCTTGGTGATGGTTCCCTGAGCGACTCTGCTGAGCACGAAGGCGCAATGAAGTTCCCCTGGCAGTGTGTGAATGTCGTTCACGTACTCAGCCTCTCCTGGACCACACAGTCATGACAATACAACACAGTCATTACCAGCGCCTCTGCTGGGTCTATCTTGGTGATGGTTCCCTGAGCGACTCTGCTGAGCACGAAGGCGCAATGAAGTTCCCCTGGCAGTGTGTGGATGTCGTCCACGTACTCAGCCTCTCCTGGACAACACAGTCATGACAATACAACACAGTCATTACCAGCGCCTCTGCTGGGTCTATCTTGGTGATGGTTCCCTGAGCGACTCTGCTGAGCACGAAGGCGCAATGAAGTTCCCCTGGCAGTGTGTGGATGTCGTCCACGTACTCAGCCTCTCCTGGACCACACAGTCATGACAATACAACACAGTCATTACCAGCGCCTCTGCTGGGTCTATCTTGGTGATGGTTCCCTGAGCGACTCTGCTGAGCACGAAGGCGCAATGAAGTTCCCCTGGCAGTGTGTGAATGTCGTTCACGTACTCAGCCTCTCCTGGACCACACAGTCATGACAATACAACACAGTCATTACCAGCGCCTCTGCTGGGTCTATCTTGGTGATGGTTCCCTGAGCGACTCTGCTGAGCACGAAGGCGCAATGAAGTTCCCCTGGCAGTGTGTGGATGTCGTTCACGTACTCAGCCTCTCCTGGACAACACAGTCATGACAATACAACACAGTCATTACCAGCGCCTCTGCTGGGTCTATCTTGGTGATGGTTCCCTGAGCGACTCTGCTGAGCACGAAGGCGCAATGAAGTTCCCCTGGCAGTGTGTGAATGTCGTTCACGTACTCAGCCTCTCCTGGACCACACAGTCATGACAATACAACACAGTCATTACCAGCGCCTCTGCTGGGTCTATCTTGGTGATGGTTCCCTGAGCGACTCTGCTGAGCACGAAGGCGCAATGAAGTTCCCCTGGCAGTGTGTGGATGTCGTTCACGTACTCAGCCTCTCCTGGATAACACAGTCATGACAATACAACACAGTCATTACCAGCGCCTCTGCTGGGTCTATCTTGGTGATGGTTCCCTGAGCGACTCTGCTGAGCACGAAGGCGCAATGAAGTTCCCCTGGCAGTGTGTGGATGTCGTCCACGTACTCAGCCTCTCCTGGACCACACAGTCATGACAATACAACACAGTCATTACCAGCGCCTCTGCTGGGTCTATCTTGGTGATGGTTCCCTGAGCGACTCTGCTGAGCACGAAGGCGCAATGAAGTTCCCCTGGCAGTGTGTGAATGTCGTTCACGTACTCAGCCTCTCCTGGATAACACAGTCATGACAATACAACACAGTCATTACCAGCGCCTCTGCTGGGTCTATCTTGGTGATGGTTCCCTGAGCGACTCTGCTGAGCACGAAGGCGCAATGAAGTTCCCCTGGCAGTGTGTGGATGTCGTCCACGTACTCAGCCTCTCCTGGACAACACAGTCATGACAATACAACACAGTCATTACCAGCGCCTCTGCTGGGTCTATCTTGGTGATGGTTCCCTGAGCGACTCTGCTGAGCACGAAGGCGCAATGAAGTTCCCCTGGCAGTGTGTGGATGTCGTCCACGTACTCAGCCTCTCCTGGACCACACAGTCATGACAATACAACACAGTCATTACCAGCGCCTCTGCTGGGTCTATCTTGGTGATGGTTCCCTGAGCGACTCTGCTGAGCACGAAGGCGCAATGAAGTTCCCCTGGCAGTGTGTGAATGTCGTTCACGTACTCAGCCTCTCCTGGACCACACAGTCATGACAATACAACACAGTCATTACCAGCGCCTCTGCTGGGTCTATCTTGGTGATGGTTCCCTGAGCGACTCTGCTGAGCACGAAGGCGCAATGAAGTTCCCCTGGCAGTGTGTGGATGTCGTCCACGTACTCAGCCTCTCCTGGACCACACAGTCGTGACAATACAACACAGTCATTACCAGCGCCTCTGCTGGGTCTATCTTGGTGATGGTTCCCTGAGCGACTCTGCTGAGCACGAAGGCGCAATGAAGTTCCCCTGGCAGTGTGTGGATGTCGTTCGCGTACTCAGCCTCTCCTGGTCAACACAGTCGTCATTAGGATGCATTTGGGGCTAAATTAGGGGTAAATTGATGTTTAGGACAAATATATTTTTTTAATGTTTTGTTCAGACACGTCTAAAATTAATGATAGCTACAAAGATAATTATGTTTCATGTGGTCTTAATTACAAAAATAAGTGTTTCATTTTGCCTAAAAATGCCTTTTCTCATTTTTTTTATGAATTCGCAGTCCTTTTCTTGCTATTTTAAGGTATTTTTGTCATTTTTTAAAATTATTGGGGAATCACAAAATTTTCATTCTTCGCTCGGATGACCAACAATGATACTTAACACATTGACACATTCATACAATAATTTAAGTTCATTTTAATATCTTGCTCCAAATTCAACTCCTAAACCAATAAACCAGACATACAGTCAAAATACGTGCGAAAACCGATGGAAAATCTTTCCACCGTTTCACCGGATTTTGTTGTGTGTTCACACACTACTAGGTATAACTACAATAAATTGTTTACGATCCTAAATTTGGCACTTCATATCTAGAAAAAGATTCTAGAAGATTTTAAAATACTTACCAAACACTTAGCTTGGCACTACTAAAACATTATAGCGCTCAATAAATCTGATTGACTGAAATTTTTTAGATCGCACCATCAGAAGTGAGTCCAAGCGATCTCCTTGTCTCACTCTAGTAGGTGATATCTCATTTCAATGATAATAACAAGCACTGATTGGTATGGAACATGACCAGCTGTCATTCAAATTTGTTCAACGACCATATTTTATTTTGCCAAGTGTACACACTACCGAGAAAGAGTGCTACTTGTAATGTGGTATCGTGGTCAAGAATGTGTACCTGAACATTGGGCTAATGCCTCCAGCTTCTTGACCGGCTGGTTGAGCGGCCAGATGGACTTGTCAGTGTCGTATTCTTGCTTGCCAGAAGACAAGGGACGCTCGAAGTCTTCACCACCGCTCACCAAACTCTTCGGCAACTTGTCCGGCATCAGGCTCAGCACAAACTGAAAAGAAACATTCATTAGTAATACATTTTCTATCACAAGTGGAACAATGCAGAGTTGAGTCTCATGGCTTCATGTTTATTATCCTCTTTGGAAATCTATCGTCCATTCTGTGAAAAGAAGGTGGCAATTTGCAAAATGTATAACTAATTTACATAAAATATCCATTACACTCTAATGATAAACTCGAGTTTATCATAGTTCATGAAAGTTAGTTCATGAAAGTATCATGAAAGTTTTATAAATTGTGGGATCCCACAATTTATAAAACTTTCATATATCTGTACCTTAGAAGCATAAGGCTGGGAGTCCTTTTCAATTAATTATGTCCCAATTTTAATGGTGACAACCAGACATTTTGAATCAAATTAGGTACAAATGATAGAAATTGATTACATGATACCAAATGTGTGCAACTAAAATTGAGGAAATTGCCTTTGGGCCTTAAAGGAACAGACAGTATCCAATGAACGCCTACCTTGTAGAACAGCGACTCCGCCAGACCCTTCCTATACGTCACAGAAGCGTCTGGCAGCACGAGATTCGGCCTCAGCTCCTTGTCCAGAATCTTCAGCGCCTTCCTCAAGACTCCAGCATCGAACAGATTCTTCCCGGCCAAGAAGTTCTCCGTCGCCGTCGCATGGACAAACTCCGGCTCGATCCCGCCGAAGACAACATTCGGGATCTCCGTGACGATCCCCTTCTTGATCCTGAACAGGAACCCCGCGTTGACGTACGCATGAGCGTTCTGCGCCCGCGGCATGATCTTGTAGGTCTTCACGACATACTCGTCGGAGTACTGCGGGAGATTGACGCTGTGGATGACGCGTTTGTTCATCTCCTCATCCAGGAAGCCGAGAAGAGACATCGGCGCGGATTTCTTCTTGTCGCTGCTCATCAAAGTGACCGTGGCTCCGACTGTTTCAAGCATCAGGAACATGTCTGAGGGGAATTCCCTGTGTTGATGTTTGATCGACAGGTTGCCGGCGATTGTCCCGACGTTTCTCACGGGCACGTTGGCGATGAGGTCGATGTGGTCGGCCAACATCTTCGTGTAGGAGAACTGGGGAGATGTTCTGGATGTTGTGTTGAAGAGCTCCATGGTTTCCGTCAAGGTCATGTTGCCTCCGAGGACGAGCTCGTCGCTGATCGAGTGTTTCAGAAGCTCTTGGACGTTGGAGACGTCGATGAAGACGGCGGGGTCGATGGTTGGACGGTACACTCCTGGTCAAGAGTTTGACTCACATTAGTTTAGCGAGGCCATTCAAATTTACTTCATCTGTGGTACCTGTATTGGCTGTTGAATTAAGTTCATCAACACTCCAGGACGATTTTATTATATTTTGTACTGTATTTATTTCATAATGAAAAAAAAAATGTTTGAAATAGAGGCTGTAAAATTATGGTAAAAAGCGTCACTCCTCTGTATAACATCAGAAATTTTTGTAGATAGCTCCAAATTGCACAAGCTTTCGTTTTAGTTAAGACAAAATTAAAACAAGCTTACAACCAAATACTGATGTAAATGAATTAACTCAGCTCCAACTAGGAGAATAATATGACTAGAAATACATTCATTATACCTTGAGCGGTGTTGCCGGCCACCAGCCTGTATGTTTTGTTGCCAATACTCGTGAGGGTGTCGCACAGTTCGTCGATGGTTGTCACTCTGAACCATTCTGCTCCTTGGAGGTGCAGATGCACTGGTTGGTGTACGTGCACTGGCTGGTGCACATGCACTGGTTGGTGCACATGCACTGGCTGGTGCACGTGCACCGAGTCGAGCCTGCCGAGCTCACATTGCCCTGCACACGCTTGGCCAGTGCTGGGACACTTCTTTGTGGCTGCACCAAGATCCTGAACATGTGAAGCAACGCTGGTGAATGTTTGTTTCGACATTAATATACAAGTTACAAATTTCAGTAAAATAACTGTAAGTAATTATTTAATATATAAGACGCTGTACTTGAACAATAACCTTACGGTTATAGCAAATAATACAGGCAACCTTAGTACAGGCAAATAATACACAGTAGAAAAATGAAGCAGAAAGAAACCTTAAATACGTCTTCCGGGTATTAATTTGATTATTTGATAATCATTTGATAATTATTTGATATATTATCTAGAAATGTTAAATTATTTAATTCTTTCATACTGTTAAATATGTAATGTAATTTTCTTTAATTTGATTAGGCATTCTGTATATTTTGCAATTTGCATGTGCTGCAAACAGACAATAACAAAAAAAATATATACAAAATACGGGGTTGTGACTTTTGAAGTTAATATTTCTGTCTATTAATTTCGTTCTTACGGAAACTTAATGCTAGTATACCGGTTCAATGATTCATTCAATTCATTGAGTAAGAACCAATTTTGCTTCAATTTCTCATCGTCAACGGGGTTACATTTGTTGAACCAAAAGGCGCGTTTCAATGAATTGAATGGAACATTGAACCGTGTAAACAAGGCATTACGCACACATCTGGTGAACCCACCTCAATGTCAACGCACTTCTCCCTCAGCTCCTTGGTCGCATCAACCGCCAGCGACTTGAAGGCGTCCAGGATCGGTCTGTATCCGGTACATCGACAAATATTCCCCCCGAACGCGTTCTCCACTTCCTTCATCGTGACTTCCTTGTCCTTGGACAGCGCGTACATGTTCATGACCATGCCGGGAGTGCAGTAGCCACATTGCGTGCCGTGCAGGGCGGAGAGGCGCTTCTGTATCAGATGGTAGCCCGTGCCTTGGTTGCCGACGCCTTCTACAGTAGTGACGCTCCAGCCATGGCAGGACAGTGCAGACACCAAGCACTGCAAGATAGCATGTCATGAGCCACATTGTGTACCGTGCAGGGCGGAGAGGCGCTTCTGTATCAGATGGTAGCCCGTGCCTTGGTTGCCGACGCCTTCTACAGTAGTGACGCTCCAGCCATGGCAGGACAGTGCAGACACCAAGCACTGCAAGATAGCATGTCATGAGCCACATTGTGTCCCGTGCAGGGCGGAGAGGCGCTTCTGTATCAGATGGTAGCCCGTGCCTTGGTTGCCGACGCCTTCTACAGTAGTGACGCTCCAGCCATGGCAGCACAGTGCAGACACCAAGCACTGCAAGATAGCATGTCATGAGCCACATTGTGTACCGTGCAGGGCGGAGAGGCGCTTCTGTATCAGATGGTAGCCCGTGCCTTGGTTGCCGACGCCTTCTACAGTAGTGACGCTCCAGCCATGGCAGGACAGTGCAGACACCAAGCACTGCAAGATAGCATGTCATGAGCCACATTGTGTACCGTGCAGGGCGGAGAGGCGCTTCTGTATCAGATGGTAGCCCGTGCCTTGGTTGCCGACGCCTTCTACAGTAGTGACGCTCCAGCCATGGCAGGACAGTGCAGACACCAAGCACTGCAAGATAGCATGTCATGAGCCACATTGTGAAACGTGCAGGGCGGAGAGGCGCTTCTGTATCAGATGGTAGCCCGTGCCTTGGTTGCCGACGCCTTCTACAGTAGTGACGCTCCAGCCATGGCAGGACAGTGCAGACACCAAGCACTGCAAGATAGCATGTCATGAGCCACATTGTGTACCGTGCAGGGCGGAGAGGCGCTTCTGTATCAGATGGTAGCCCGTGCCTTGGTTGCCGACGCCTTCTACAGTAGTGACGCTCCAGCCATGGCAGGACAGTGCAGACACCAAGCACTGCAAGATAGCAAGTCATGAGCCACATTGTGTACCGTGCAGAGCGGAGAGGCGCTTCTGTATCAGATGGTAGCCCGTGCCTTGGTTGCCGACGCCTTCTACAGTAGTGACGCTCCAGCCATGGCAGGACAGTGCAGACACCAAGCACTGCAAGATAGCATGTCATGAGCCACATTGTGTACCGTGCAGGGCGGAGAGGCGCTTCTGTATCAGATGGTAGCCCGTGCCTTGGTTGCCGACGCCTTCTACAGTAGTGACGCTCCAGCCATGGCAGGACAGTGCAGACACCAAGCACTGCAAGATAGCATGTCATGAGCCACATTGTGTGCCGTGCAGGGCGGAGAGGCGCTTCTGTATCAGATGGTAGCCCGTGCCTTGGTTGCCGACGCCTTCTACAGTAGTGACGCTCCAGCCATGGCAGGACAGTGCAGACACCAAGCACTGCAAGATAGCATGTCATGAGCCACATTGTGTGCCGTGCAGGGCGGAGAGGCGCTTCTGTATCAGATGGTAGCCCGTGCCTTGGTTGCCGACGCCTTCTACAGTAGTGACGCTCCAGCCATGGCAGGACAGTGCAGACACCAAGCACTGCAAGATAAAATCAAACACTAATACGTAGTTTTCAAGTTAAGACGGCTTGGTCGTGAGCGTGGCCTTGACGAGTTTTTTAATCGATTTTTATCAATATCTTTTTCCAGTGTAATTGTTAACAAAATAGGGCTATGGACGTGAATTCAGAACAGTTCAATGAAAATAGTTTCATAGTTTGGAATAAGTTATTATATATAAATCTTTATTCACAATAAAATAAAGTCTGCCTTTGTACATAAAGGTTGTAAACACACAGAATAACAATCAATAAAATAATACATTAATTTGATATAAAACATAAATGAAAATGATTTGATTAAACAGAAAAGGAAAATCTAACTAACAACTAATTACTATAACAATGGTTTCTAAATATTTGAATTGAACCCTTTAGGGACAATAAAACTATGTTATAAATTATCTTTAAACTTAACTTAAAACGTTTACAAAACTTAACAAAGAAATCTGAAATGGTGCCACGAGCCCCGACCCACAAGCCAATCACTTCAATGTCTTTAAGTGCATATTTCTCCTTAAAGTATTCAATAGTTGGCTCATAAATGGTCTTCTTCTCCTCGTGCACTTCTTCGGGCTGCCCTTTGTGTGTTTCAAATCTCACAGTGGGGTCGAGGATGTAGCCTTGAAGAGATGTTCTGTTGATGGCAATTATGTCGATTCTTCTGTTGCTTCCATTTGCAGAGACACCAGCGACTTCTTCATATACCTCAAGACCTTTCTATTGTGTCCAACAGGTGTTTAGAACCCGAAAATTACTAATTTTTCGGATTCTAAACACCTGGGGCTAGATTCACAAAAAGTATTATCTCCTAATACGTACTATCTTTGGTATTATCTTACATTTAACACGGTGTTTTTGGTATTACATCAAAAGATAATACGTACTAGCAGATAATACCTTTCGTGAATCCAGCCCCTGATGGACAAAATAAAACTTATAACTTATTCCAAACTATGAAATTATGCAGACGATGTTTCTTCGGTTGACGCTCCTAGTGTTGATGTTGGCACCCAAAAGGGCCGTTTAACACGACGTTTCGACATCATAACATCAACATTTCCCTCCCTCACTCGGTGACCAGAGCTCTCAGCTGCCGAGCTAGGATGTTTGTAAATTGTTTTCATTTCTCGAGTGGAACGAATAAACAAATGTAACTAACAACTTTGCCCCTGCGGATGCATCACGCAGCATCGACGGAGTTCGCCAAACCAGGGCCGATGGTCTAGTGAGTGTTACGCGATAGGCATCTACAGACCTTGATAATCGTGCTTGGAACTGATATAGCGGAAAGACTCGAAGAGTTTCCACCTTATATTTTAAAGATGGCAGAGTGAATGGAAAACACAGCCTTGTATACCTAAGATGAATAGTGTATCCACTGAACGCATTTAACATTGGGCCGAATGTAGATGATTTTGGGCGGCGAGTTTGATTGTCTATCGATCGCAGCGCTAGTCTGCGCTGCGGTCAAAGATTCAACTATGAAATTTTAATATAATTTCTCATTCAAAATGCCATTTTAGGAACATATTTTGAATTATTATTATATTATTATTTAAATAAAACAACTTTGGTTTAATAAATGCAATAACAAAGGGTAAATAAGATAATAAAATCTTAACACTATGTAGTTCCCCAATATGCCGCCAGGATCGCGTCGTTCTCGAGACAGTTCAAGGTCATATTTTATTCTCAAAAAATGTTACACGTTTTTGTGCTCAGTGGATACACTATTCATCTTAGGTATACAAGGCTGTGATTTCCATTCGCTCTGAAGATGGCATCCCTTTTTCTACATCGTACCACCGCGTAGAGAACAGCTATCTTCACACTATTAAGCTTACGGTGTGAACACTTCAATGATCTACCATTGGCTCCCGTGAATACGGACTACGGGTGGAATACGCAGAAAAAAATGCTATAAAATCGACCCTTGGTCAGTCTGCACCCTAGCCGATCGCAGCGCTAAGTTCGCTGGTGGTGATCCCGGAACTAATCTAGGCAATCATTTTATTTCTTGAGTGATAGTCAATGGCGCGAGCTGTCAAATGCCATCTTTTTGGTTATTTGCTGTTTGGTGAATAATAAGTAAGTGGAAATGCTTGTATTACATGTTAATTATTACAATCAATAAACTAAACACATTTTTACACTGATATCAACCCTTTTAATTTCATCTGATCGTTATCCAAGTTGTTTAAGTTCTAATTTATACATTTGATTTTGAATTAACCCGCTAAAATTCAGGTTAGTTCGATTTTCTAACACCAACCATGGTGCTTAGAGAGCACTGCGAACGGCTGGTAGCCGCAGCCAATCCACTCTATAGACCTGGCCATATTTAGCATTGGAGCCTGTTTCACGTCTCAAGCCCATCTGATCTCACCTTAAATTTAATAGTGAAGATAGATGTTCTCTACGCGGTGATCGTACTGTAACTCAGGACCCTTACCTAATATCGCGAGATTTTGGTGTTACGACGGTGCTGAGCCCAAGGTCAGTGCTACCATGGTGCTACCACCAAACACCGATCGAATATGACATTTAAGACGTAGGACGGTTCTTTGAAACACCGTCCTATGCAGCACCAGTCAAGAGTGGTGCTTAGTGCTACCGAGCGGCTCACAAACAAATATGGCCGCCTACATGTTAGCTGCAGTTGGTGTCGATGATGAAGAAAATGTGAAAGATTATGTCAGAGCAGCAAGTATGACGGATTTCGAACTTTATAGAAATACTAGGTTAAATAGAGTCACTTTTTTGTATGTTTTGGATTTACTTCACGACGACTTGGTGCGCCAGAACGAGCGAAATCACGCAATTCCGACTGACACCCAACTTTTAGTTGGGTTATCGTTTCTGGCGTGCGGAGTGTTCCAGTGGGGTTTGGCGACTATGTACAATGTTTCCCAAACTGCGGTCAGTGAAATTATTCGAAGAGTGGTCGTCAGCTTGAACCGCATTGCTGGCGACCACATTGAGTTTCCTGCAACAGTTGCAGAGTTGAATGCAACCAAAGAAGATTTCTATCGCTACGGTGGCATTCGAAATGTTGTTGGCGTGATCGACTGCACTCACATTCAATTCCAGCCCTTGAAAGTGAATGAGGCAGCATTTGTGGATAGGCGAGGCAATCACAGTCTCAATATTCAACTCACATGCAATGGAAGATTGAAGATCACCGATGTTGTATCGCTGTGGCCGGGCTCAGTCCACGACAGCTTCATATGGAGTAATTGTGGACTGCGGAACACCATGATGCAGAATGACGGTTGGCTCTTGGGTGAGTTGCCTTGCAAACTAATCTGGGTTTAGTACAAGAGTAGTGTACACTAATTGTTTCATGAGTCAATTACCTACCTACCTATCACCATGATTATAAATTTTCTGGGGTGTATTTATAAGTGCTTTTGATTGATGGCTATAGCGGCATTCTTAAACTCAGTGAAAAAATGCAGCGCTGCAGTGGACATCTAGCAAGGTGTTCATTTAGTCGGCAATGTAGCGACTTTTCATGTAGGTATCAAAAGTGTTCATAATCTCAGCGCTTTACAGCGGCCATCTAGCGGTTGTAGCAACAAAAATCTTCACTTTATTCGCTAGGTAGATGGATGCAAAATGGTTTGTTCGTTTACGTTGATCTGCGTGTCAATGGTTTAAGTTGTCAATTATGCGTTGATGATGAAATGTCGATAAAGTTGAGAGGTAAATATATACCTATTTCTTTAATATAATATGCCGTATTACTGCGTAGTTGATTGCGTTTTAGTTAATTGTATTATTGCTTTGACAACGAAGTCCATGTTTTAAAATCTTGCTGCCACATTCATCTAGCAAAAGCGTTCATAAACTTAGTGGATATTTGATGTAACGGTCGCCATTTACTCGCTATATTCGCTACATGGGTCGCTGGGTTTAAGATCACCGCTTACTAATAGACTAATTTGTTATAATTATGGATTTTTTAACTCTGAATATAATCAGCTATCAAGGTATACCTTACTGCATAATTATATTGTTTTGTAGTTGATAGGTAGTGGTATTGCTGTTGTTAGTTTGTTTGAAGTGAAGTCTTGTAGGGCATTGTTCAAAGTGACATCTTTAGTAGATACCTACCTACGTACTTAATATACTATACTACAGTTGGATGAAATTGAACTCTTTAGTACCTAGGTAGGTACCTCTACTTAGAGTTGAAGGAACATCAACTTGAGTTTTATGTAGGTTGACCCGTACACTGACAATCTTGCATGACAAACTTAGGTTACTTCACAAGCCTTAAAGTTTGATAATGTGTGAGGCTTTCAGTAATACCTACTTGAAGAAATCCGTGTATGGGGCACTTGATAGGTACTATTGTTTTCTAAATAGTACAACAAGATGTATACCAAAAAATAACAAGAAACAAAAAGTGCCTGTTTTTATCTAGACATCAAAAAAGCACTGTGTGTTGAAAAGTGAAGTGTGGCAATGACTTATGAAATAATTAGGTACATAGTACTCATTGTTTTGTTTTGGTCACTGATGTTTATTATTCCTGGTGCTGTAGGGGACGTCGGGTATCCTTTGGAACCTTGGCTGCTCACCAAGTTCCGTCATCCGGCCACAGCAAGTGAACAGCGGTTCAACAATGCAATGGGGAAAACACGGAGCCTAATTGAGAATGTCAATGGCATCTTGAAGAGTCGCTGGAGAGTGCTCGCCAAGTCCGGTGGTGAGATGCTGTACAGTGAAGAGCGCGTGGCTGATATTACTGTGGCCTGCTGTGTTCTGCACAACATCTGTATCGACGGGAACGTACCTCTGGGTGATGCTAACATGTTGCTACCGGCACAGATCTATTACCCACCTGCAGCCATGGCAGGCCACAATAATGCACGTGGGGGACTTCTGGCTCGAGCTGTCAACATTCGCAATGCACTTGTCGCTACTGACTTTCAGTAGAGATGTGTGTGCAGGCTTCGTGTTTTCCTCATTCATTGTTGGTCTTCGATACATGCAAGTTAAGTGGGTGAGCTAGGTGAACAGGCTTGGTTGCATTATAGTGTTCTCTATTAAGTAATTCAATTTACACCTATCTTACACCTATTTCTAGATTTGGTTCTCATCATCTTTCTATATTGTAAACGACTTACATTTTGCAATCAAGTTAGTTCTACTTAGTCAGTCTGTGATTTTTCTCCCTACGAACTTGCAAGCCATCTTTATGATCCACCTTTAATACATCTTTAATATCTATTTGACCTATACCACCTGTTCCATCTTCAATATATTTGGCTACATAGAATAATTATTTTGTTCATATTACCTTATGGCCCATTTTAAAATGTACATAAATTATTATTTATCTTGTGGGTGCAGTCCATCATGTTGGGAATTTCAATTGCATGCAAGAGCAGGTTTGAATAATCTTTGGTTGCAGCATTTAATTCTTGCAATTAGTTGTATTTTCTAAATTATTATTCTAAATTATAAATGTTCAATTTAAAGTAAATTTTAGTGTATGCAAATAAATTCAAGTAAATTCAAATTCCTTTAGATTCAAGTAAATTCAAGTAAATTATGCATTGAGTGCATTCCCCACTGCAACACTCAAAAATAATGGTCAATTTTCTAAATTATTTTTCCAAATTTAAATTTTCTTTTATCAATTATATCTAAATTTTTAAAATAACTAATGTCCTTGTGAAGTGCATAATCTTTCACATTTTCTGATTCTGGTACCCACCTTGGCATTAATGGGCATTTCATGGCATGGATGAAATTGAAAGTTGTGAGTAGTATGTACCTACTACAGTTATTAATTTATATTTAATTATGCACCGTTGTTGACAATGATTTATTACTAAATTTATTAATTTGTGCTCCTTCAGCAACTATGCAAGTTCATGTCCAAAATCATTCAGCCACTGGACAGAAGATGATGCCACTGGACACAAGATTCAGCCACTGGACAGAAGGTGATGCCACTGGACAGAAGATTAAGCCACTGGACAGAAGGTGATGCCACTGGACAGAAGATGATGCCACTGGACAGAAGATTCAGCCACTGGACAGAAGGTGATGAACAGAAGACAGATGAACAGGTGAGGACAGAAGGAGGACTGGAGGACTCGGGAAACTACACGTGTGACATTGAGAATGCAGCCGGAACGAGAATGTCGGCATTCAGGCTCATTGTGTCAACACCCCCCAGCATTGTGTCCGGTCCGAGCAGCCTGGTCGTGAAGGAAGGTGAAGCGGCAGAGCTCGGATGCACGTTCGATGCAATGCCACATCCGGTCACCAGTGTACGGTGGCTGAAGGACGGCCGACAGGTCGCCGAGGAGCGACAGAGAGTCCGAACTCATCGACACAACGGATCACTCGTCATCACTAGTGTGCAGCTCTCAGATCGCGGGGAATACAGGTGTCAAGTCAACACTTCGGGATTCCCACCGGTCATGTCGCAGGTAGCAGCGCTGCAGGTTAAAGAACGCTTGAAGTTCTCACCACGACCTGTGAACAAGAATCTGGAGTTGGGCTCCACTGTGAAGGTGTACTGCAAGGCCCAAGGCGCCACTCCACCACTCATCAAGTGGATCAAAGAGGGCAGCGGCGGACAGCCGGTGTTCAAGTTCTCCGAACACGTTCAGGACCTCAGTGGCACGCTTCACTTCAACCATGTACAGATCGATGAACGCGCCTCTCTTGATGACACGGACAAGTACGGCTGCACGGCTGGCAACAATGGCGGCTTCAAGCGAGCCGAAGTGATGTTGATTGTGAGACCCGCCGACGACTTCCTCCAGGGCATCCCGGGTGACAGCGATGGACACATGATGACCAAGACAGTCACCATCACGCTGAGCGCCGCAGCTGCGTACATGGTGCTGGTAGTCGGTCTCATGATCTGGTGCAGATACAGGAGGAGGTGGAGGAAGCAGGCGTACCTCGACGCTAATGGAGAGCAAGGAGGTGTATGCATCGCTGAGACCGGTGACCGCACGGAGTTGAAAGAGGCTGGCGGAAAGCGCAAGGATCGGCCGAGAAGCGACGGAGGCGACACGGCTCAGTCACACAGCTCGGGACAGAGCAAGAAGTCTCGGTCAAGCTATGAGAAGCTCACCTTCCCTCGCCAGGATCTGCACAGCCTCGTGCTCTTAGGTCACGGTGAGTTTGGTGAGATCTTCCTGGCGAAGGCAAAGCGCGACTCTGGAGAAGATTTTGTCGTGCTGATCAAGTCGCTGCAGCAGACGCGAGACCAGGCTGCATTGCTCGAGTTCAAGCGCGAACTTGACATGTTCCACAAACTCGATCACGAGAATGTTGCCAAGTTGGTCGGAGTGTGTCGGGACCAAGAGCCGCACTATCTGATATCTGATACCACTGGACATGCAGACACATTTAGCCCAAGGTCACACTTCCTGCTTTTCATCGCGACGTGAAGTGACACAAGACACCGGGGCTTCCACGGCCTTTGCCAGAAATAAATAACGTAAGTAGTAAGAAATCCAATCTGATTTATTTAAATAATTATGTTTTAAAACAATACTAACTATAGTTAGCAGGAATATGAAATCTTTTTCAAAATTACAAAACATGATATTGGTGACTTGAAGATCACATCTTTTAAACACATCTTTTAAAATTCCTTTGCACACTTTCATAACACTTAAAATGTCTTCCCAAAATACATCTCAATCATAACCATTTCATCCACTGTGTTTATGCAATGTTCTACTGATGATTTCCTATCCTGAAATTGTAGGAAATAATTTCTATTTGAATTTTTGCATCGCATGATAACATCAAATTTTCACTCACATACTTTGCTATTCTACCATGTAGGTAGGTATGTACCTATCATTTGTCCAATGCTTCACATCATCCTTTTTCCATCTCCTTCTTCCCATGCAGACATATCCGGCACACATTCCTGTACATGCATAAGCGGGAGGTTGATTCACATCTCCAGTGGATCCACTACTCACTCGGCATCATCATCACCTCCAGTGGATCCACTACTCACTCGGCATCATCATCACCTCCAGTGGATCCACTACTCACTCGGCATCATCATCACCTCCAGTGGATCCACTACTCACTCGGCATCATCATCACCTCCAGTGGATCCACTACTCACTCGGCATCATCATCACCACCAGTGGATCCACTACTCACTCGGCATCATCATCACCTCCAGTGGATCCACTACTCACTCGGCATCATCATCATCTCCAGTGGATCCACTACTCACTCGGCATCATCATCACCTCCAGTGGATCCACTACTCACTCGGCATCATCATCACCACCAGTGGATCCACTACTCACTCGGCATCATCATCACCTCCAGTGGATCCACTACTCACTCGGCATCATCATCATCTCAAGTGGATCCACTACTCACTCGGCATCATCATCATCTCCAGTGGATCCACTACTCACTCGGCATCATCATCATCTCCAGTGGATCCACTACTCACTCGGCATCATCATCACCACAATCGCTCCGAAAAGAACTCCCCAAGATTACTCTGAAGACTTTAGTTATTTGCAAAGATTGAAATAATTTGTACACATTCTGCTCAATTTAAATATAAGTATCTACTCTCAACTTCCCATCGTCACTTTTTCTTATTTTTGTATGTTATTTTCTTGACATGCATCACCGGTGATGGGAGCCATGACTACGGCAGATCCTACACAGCCCAAGGTCACCTCCAGAGTCACATTTTCACTGGCAGAAAGGGAATGAGGAAAATAAGTATATTACAAAGTGTGCGAATTTACATAATGTGTATTTTTGTTGAAATTTAGAACTTAAAGATATTAGGTAGATACCATGTTCTATTTTGTTAATTACAAATGTGCCAAACATAGAATATATCCAATAAAACAAATAATTAAATACAATCTAAGATTCATTAAATTAATATTTACCTACCATTTAAAAGAAACAGAAATAATGACTCCAAAAAAAATCAATGTAGGTCCAGGTAGAAAAGACTAGTTTACATGGTACAATGTTTCATTTAATTCATTGAGTTCAACCTTTTGGGGTAACCGTGTATAACTTACAGTCACTTATACACTCATTACACACTCCTTATGTACACTCATGGATGTGTGCGTGTGAGTTAATTGTTGAATTCAATACATTGCATAGAATCGGCTCTATAGCTCAATGAATTGAATGAAACGTGCAAACTAGGCTTAAGATCCAATAAACCTATTTAGTGAAGAAATACCGAGTAGTTTTTAAAATGATAAAAGTCAAGTCATGTACTACATACTTTATTATTATATTCTCTGAATTAAGACGGCTGTTACTCTTGTCTTAAGTTACTCTTGTTGGACGGTACGTGTCTGATGTAGTACTTTCGACAAGTAATCTGATATTTATAGGTACCGTCAGGGTTACTTTGCCAGGTAGGGTAACTTTGCCTAATGGGGAAATAGTATTTCTATAAATCACTCATGTACAGGAATTACCAATAATTCCAAGGGTTTGTTGTAATTTTTTATGTGAAGTTTGTATGTTTATCTACTTGTAAAAATATTCAAAGAACATAAAGTTACTTTGGGAGAGAAAATTTTTGAGCTTTTCTGAAGACACTTTTTTTCATTGATTGGCATCAATTCATAAAAATAGCATCTTTCAGTAAAGGTAAGATATTCCATGATTTTTATAGGCATTGGAGTGTGAAACAAGATATATTACAATCTGAAGTAAATCCATTAACACTTCAGCAAGTTATGCGCTTGGAAGTGATACAATCAAGATTCTCGAAGCGGCTTGGGGTAACTTTGCCTGGCCTTGTTATATCAGAAATGCCAGAAAAAATTAATTAATCTAATTATGAAACAAGCGTAAAAAATGTAATTAAACATTGTTTTCCTTTTAAAGATTAATATTTCAACCCAAAATACATTTTGACTTAACCGAGGATCAGTTACGGGGCGCCGTGGACACTGTAAAATCAAAGCGAATGCTTTTCTACTTAAACTCCATGGTTTGATTCAATCCTGATCATTGTCTCCACCTCTATGGACTTGGTTTGAGTCAAAATTAGCATTATGTGTAAAATAATTGCCATCATGACGATATAATTCTAGTTTTTATAGCTAAATGTTACACAGCTCAGGAAGCCTTGTCATATGTGAAACTGCCAAGAAATTGAATTAATCAAATTGTAACAATGTACTAACCATTGTTTGCCTTTTGAAGATTAAAAATTTGAACCCAAGGCCACAAACAATATCCATGTACCAGAAATCATCTTGACTTAACTGGGGATCAGTTATGGAAAGCCGAGGAGGCGATAAAATTGAAGCAAACGATTTTCTAATAATTTCATTCTTAAGCCCGATTTACACGGTACAATTTCTTGTACAACTTCTGTGTCACATTTTCATTTTTCATACAATTTTGCATTTACACGAAGCAATTTTCTGTCACAGAACTTAAAACATGTTCTAATTTCCTTCAAGAAATGTGACAAAGACTGTGCCAAAGACTGTGACACAGAAGTTGTTCAATAAATGTGACCATGTAAATCGGGCTTTAGATTAAATTCTAATCATTTTCTCCATCTCTATTGAGTTTGTTAGATTCAAAATTAGCATAATGTGTAAAAACATTACCACCATTGTGACATAATTTGATTTTTTACAGCTAAATACAATGTAATATTGCCTATGGGTATAAAACAAAGAAATAAAAATAACGTTAGGAATTAAAAATTTGATAATTTGTTCAATATGTCAAGGAAGGGTGTATCTATGATATCTGTAAAGAAAATGCCAAGTAACCCCGGTAGGTATTAAATGATGTTGATCTATGTTAAATTTGTGCTGCGTATAATTACATTAATGTTGTCCCTGGACAAACGTATCGATATTTTTAGCGATTGATTCCATTGACGCCCGAATTTGGGTCAAGACGCCAGTGAGGTCTCTTATTGCTGCCGTCTGTGCTTCCATGGCAGTTACTTGGGCGGCAGCAGTGTCGGCAATGGCGTTTTGAAAATGTGTTCCTCGTCGCCGTGTAGGAGGGACGTATGGTGTCGAGCGTTGACCTTGACGGTTGCCGGCTCCACTGCACCGGCGAGGAGTGGTCAAGGGAGGAGTGGTGTTTGCTTCTGAATACTCATTAAATGAGAAGCTTGTCTCATCATCATCCATGATAGCTGAAATTGTTTAACATCACTTTACAAATAAATTATACACCCATTTATAACTTAGTCAATTCTTAGATATTTTCATTTTGTACATCTAGCACTTTGTTAAAAAAAAAGCTATCTTAAATGAACCATGTGGATTACTTATACTTACTTGCATTATCAACTTCTGAGGGCTGATCCACAACTACAATTGTATGAAATTGTGAAGTCGATGGGATATGTTGCCGGCTCGCAGAAGGGTTCTCAGGTTGGGCGACAGATGGGATATGTTGCCGGCTCGCAGAAGGGATCTCAGGTTGGGCGACAGATCGGATATGTTGCCGGCTCGCAGAAGGGATCTCAGGTTGGGCGACAGATGGGATATGTTGCCGGCTCGCAGAAGGGATCTCAGGTTGGGCGACGGATCGGATATGTTGCCGGCTCGCAGAAGGGATCTCAGGTTGGGCGACGGATCGGATATGTTGCCGGCTCGCAGAAGGGATCTCAGGTTGGGCGACAGATGGGATATGTTGCCGGCTCGCAGAAGGGATCTCAGGTTGGGCGTCAGATAGGATATGTTGCCGGCTCGCAGAAGGGTTCTCAGGTTGGGCGACAGATGGGATATGTTGCCGGCTCGCAGAAGGGATCTCAGGTTGGGCGACAGATCGGATATGTTGCCGGCTCGCAGAAGGGATCTCAGGTTGGGCGACAGATGGGATATGTTGCCGGCTCGCAGAAGGGATCTCAGGTTGGGCGACAGATCGGATAATATGTTGCCGGCTCGCAGAAGGGATCTCAGGTTGGGCGTCAGATCGGATATGTTGCCGGCTCGCAGAAGGGATCTCAGGTTGGGCGACGGATCGGATATGTTGCCGGCTCGCAGAAGGGATCTCAGGTTGGGCGTCAGATCGGATATGTTGCCGGCTCGCAGAAGGGATCTCAGGTTGGGCGACGGATCGGATATGTTGCCGGCTCGCAGAAGGGATCTCAGGTTGGGCGTCAGATAGGATATGTTGCCGGCTCGCAGAAGGGATCTCAGGTTGGGCGACGGATGGAAGATGTGGGGTGGCTGTGCGTCGTTCTTTAATCAGAATGTAGATCAGATTTAAGAGTCAAATTTTGTTTATTTGGTACCTGTTGTTAATAATATATTTTATATTATTTCATTAAATATTGTAAATGTGTATTTCATTATTGTTCTAAGCAATAAATAAATATTATTATATTATAAGAGCATGCACACCTGCATTCAAATCCCGGCCCCCGGGAATGCCGAGGTAAGTTTCCTCAGCCAGGAAAGAGATGATTATCTCCTCTATATCTGTGAGGGGCCGTGCAATGAGCACGTCCATAACGCCTCCACCTGTCAAGCTCCGTTCTTTCCTAATGGCAGATGCGGCCACCCGGGTATCACTTTTCATGTGTTTCCACTTGTTCTTCAGCTGTAAATTTTTTGTAAATAACTATTTACTTATCTGCTATTATTGTAGCCTATAGGTAGATATACCTACTAAGAAGATAGTAATTTGTAATAGATAAATTTGAATGACAAACTAAATAACTACCTATTGCTTTTAAATAATTATAATTTGGATGAATAGTCTAGAACTATGTAGGTAGGTACCTACCTATACCTAGGTAGGTAGGTCTCTCTATTAAGTTCCAAAAGACTGAGGTCCGAAACAAATGGTGAATCATTCACCACCATTGCACAATTTGCAATGGCTGGAATTTGGCCCGACAGGAATGTAAAACAAATTTCAACTACTAGTACTACCTACCTACTACCTACCTATATGAAAATAAACAATACTACGGTATGAGTTCTATCAAATTTAATGAGAGCGACGATTCGAGTGATCTGTTTCACTCGTCCGGCTCGGAACAATATAAGAGACAAATATAACATTTTAGAACTAGGTACATAGTTATATTAATGCCTTTCTTCAATTATGCGTAGGTACCTAGTAGTCCTTCCTTTCCCAGGCCTTCACGTAGGTACATACCTCCTTAAAAACTCTTGGCAAGCGTATAGGTACTATACGGTATATACTGGCCTACTTAATTAATAATTATTAGGTATCGCATGACTTTCTTTAATAATTAATTGTTTTACTTACTTCGTCAAGTGTCCTCTCACAGGAGGACACTGAATTTACAGCTTCTGCAACGCTGTCCCACGCTCGACTCTTCACCTCTTTTGTTAAATGTGGGGTGTATCCACCATTTATTATCGGCCAATTATTTTGGATTGTCCTCACTAATGCATCTTTCTCTAATTCTGAATAGTCTTGCTTTTTACTTTTCCTCTTATTAGCACTCATTTTAAAGTTTTAAAAGGGGAACAACAAAATAAATTTCCAGCTTTGGAGTTTGGTCTACACCTTTTCAGAACAAAACTTGAATTTCGTTCCAAAGATGATGATTGGTTAAAATTCAAATTGGCCCGCAATAATGAACGAATCACAGTGCGTCGGTAATGCAGTCTCAATGACGTATGGTGCTAGAGGTGGGCGTGGTCGTACTCTCGTAGCCCGCCGGTAGGACATGCATATTAGATCGGTGTTGTGGCACGGTGCTACTGCAGTGCTACTGTAGGACCGTCCTACGACGTAGCACCGTCCTACCATCTCGCGATATTAGGTAAGGGTCCAGCAGTGTGACGTACGTTTTACCATCGTTTTACCACCCATGGTTTTACAGATAGCACCGCGTAGAGAACAGCTATCTTCACACTATTAAGTTTACGGTGTGTTCACTTCAATGATCTACCATTGGCTCCCGTGAATACGGACTACGGGTGGAATACGCAGAAAAAAATGCTATAAAATCGACCCTTGGTCAGTCTGCACCCTAGCCGATCGCAGCGCTAAGTTCGCTGGTGGCGATCCCGGAACTAATCTAGGCAATCATTTTATTTCTTGAGTGATAGTCAATGGCGCGAGCTGTCAAATGCCATCTTTTAGGTTATTTGCTGTTTGGTGAATAATAAGTAAGTGAAAATGCTTGTATTACATGTTAATTATTACAATCAATAAACTAAACACATTTTTACACTGATATCAACCCTTTTAATTTCATCTGATCGTTATCCAAGTTGTTTAAGTTCTAATTTATACATTTGATTTTGAATTAACCCGCTAAAATTCAGGTTAGTTCGATTTTCTAACACCAACCATGGTGCTTAGAGAGCACTGCGAACGGCTGGTAGCCGCAGCCAATCCACTCCATAGACCTGGCCATATTTAGCATTGGAGCCTGTTTCACGTCTCAAGCCCATCTGATCTCACCTTAAATTTAATAGTGAAGATAGATGTTCTCTACGCGGTGCAGATAGTATTTATTGTGGAATCGGGAGAGCCTTTTCTGACTCACCCAATTCCGTTCCAAAAATTTGATGGAAATCCCGTTCTAAAAAAAAATCAAGATTTCGATCACTCACAGGTGGATACAGAACAAAAATCTTGCGATGAGCATCTCTACATGACAAATTGAAACATCACTGAACACATACCCTTTATAACGCTCAGTACTTATTGACAGAGTCGTAATTTCTACAATAAAATCATCCGTATCGATTGAGTTTAATTTACTGCAGGTTGATATAACAATTTCAATCGCTATTATCACGGAGTTACGTAGTTATTTTGAAAATAAATCGAATTTTGTGAAATCTTACATGGTGCTGCCATCTAGTTCTTCCATTTAAAACCATTCAATTTGAATTTTGAAACGTTTCTGCGTATCGTCGACCGCGCAGTTTCTTCGAACTTGTTTCTTTCTATTGTCACGTCTACATCTAATGTATGCAACAGTGTCACTTCGTCAGACAGAGTTTCCTGACAAACACATGTAAGTAATGTCATACACTAGGAAAACGCTCAGTGTAACGCGTTGATGAGCGAGCACCGGTGCGTGCAATTCTCCAACAGGAATTACGTACCAAACGCACTGAAAAATATTATACATCCACATTGAATTGAAATATGATCCACTCAATTAACATAAAATTATTAGTTTTCTAATATAACTTAAGAATAGCAATCTATACACTTTGGTACATAAAGCAAATCGGATTCAGTTGCAGTGGAAAACATTCATTTCGATACTTCATTTCTGACAGTTATTAAAACTGCCAATAAGTGCATCTTTTCTTGACTGATTGGGCTGAAAATTTGTAAAATAAGAGACAGTGTTGGTCTTAACGACCATGCAAAATATGAGTTTGATCAGATTTATCGAAGACCATTTAATAGGTCAAACGGTTGTGTGGCTAGAGGTCATTTTAAATAAAGTCAGTAAAATGTCTATTATTCTTGAAGTTCATTACAGATTTGTCAACAAACACTTATTATTATGCTAGTACCAATGACCAAGCAACATTTGGTGATGATCGGTCAACCGATTCCAGACGTATTGGCACACAGAGTTGAGTTTCTTTCATATTGCCAAGCTATGTATACAAAGTACAAACTACAAATCAAGTTACCGATGATGAAATTAAGGGACCGATTTTGCTGGAAATCATTGGCCTTCTGCATTGGATAGTAATGCATCTTTTGGGAAAAAATTGATTAGTTACTTTGTTTAAAATTTAACGCGAAATACACAAATAAACAAAAAGCAAACAAATAAAACAGAGATTTAAACCATAAATTTCAAGTGGAGTCGCTCGTTGCGCCGGCAACATTAATTATTTATACCTAATATTTGTAAAAATGTTCACTCTAATGACCTCAAGTGTAAGCGACGAGAATAGTTGTTGCATTTTGATATTATTCAAATTCAAATTTGGAACGTGCTTTTTTATTCAGTTTGTATTTAGAAAAATACAAATGACATGTTAAAGTAGCCCCGCTAAACCAAACGCCTGGCTTGTCTGCGGGGCTACATACTAATTATAAAGCTAACAATTCATAATAAACACTTCCATGAGGCCATGGAATGAAGTAACTTGGCTCTATGTTCGTTCTGCAAATTTATTTCATTTTATATTGATAATTTTAACTTGGGACTATTGAATTGTATATCACTGTGAGTACTAAAATCTTCTGCACCTTTATATGTAATAATTACGGCTGATTCTTCACCTGGAAGAAGAGGAAAGCCGAAAATCATATCGTGTATGAGGTATTTTTTACTATTTGAAAGATTATACGAAACAAAAACAACCCACTCAAGGTCTAACAAGACATCTTTATAAAAAGTAAAAACCACAGACACCTAGATCATCCGACACGAGTCAAGACTCTTCAATGGCAACATGGATTTTTGGTGCAAATGTAGACTGCCCCATGTGGTGCACCTTGGCAACGTTATGACGCGTAACGGCTGAAAGTCTACAATAATTGGTGCCGAACTATTTGTAAGAACAAATCTCCCGGCTACATATTATAGAAAGAAAGTTCTAAAATTGGTAATTTTTTTATTATATTAAGGACATAATTACAAGATTACGAACAACGTTATGAATAAGCGGACTAAAACAATCGGATCAGCTGTTCGAATTTTACAATTAAACATTGAAGGAATAAGTAAGGCAAAAAGCGAATACATTGCAAAACTGGCCAAGGATGAACGAATTGACGTACTTCTCCTTCAAGAAACACACACTGCAGATGATATGCAGTTAAGTGCTAGAGGCTGCATCAGTGGGTTTAGGCTTGCAAGTGCTTTACATCACAGAAGCTACGGCTCTGCAACATACATCAGGGACAATATCGACAATTATTCAACGATAACAGAGAGCAGCGACAGTAACATATTTTCAATTACAGTCGGACTTGCCGATTTAAAGATTACGAATGTATACAAACCTCCCTCAACACCATGGCCGGATCAAGTCCTTCCGACAAACGCTCATCCTCACTTAATTATGGGCGACTTTAATAGTCATCATAATCTGTGGGGATACAGCACGAACGACATGAATGGAGAAAAGTTAACTGATTGGGCCGATAATAATGATATGTTTCTGATATATGATGCAAAAGACCTTGGTACTTTTCGCTCAGGACGGTGGCAGAGAGATTATTCGCCAGATCTGTGTTTTGTAAGTCGAAATGAAGACGGGACAGTTCCCTGCGTATATCGCAGAGTTGTTGATCATTTCCCACACAGCCAGCATAGACCAGTTATCGTCACTTTGGGAACACAAATTCCCATTATCAACTCCTTGCAGAAGCCTAGATGGAATTTTAGGAAGGCAAACTGGAAAAACTTTGCTCACCAATTGGATAATAGTCTACGTTGGATAAGCCCTTTGCCTCAAAACTACGGACGCTTTGTCGGACTGGTAATAAAAATAGCTAAGAACTGTATACCAAGAGGATATAGAAGAGAGTATATTCCATGTTGGACTGATGAGTGTACACGACTGTATAATGAGTTCAGCGAGAGTGGCGATCATGAAGTTGCAGATGACTTGCTTCATGCATTGGACAAGACAAGAATGGCACGATGGTCTGAGACTGTTGAAAGCATGAATTTCCAACATTCTAGTAGAAAGGCATGGTCTGTTTTACGCCGTCTAGGGGCAAGTACAGACAGTAACAAACCAAAGACTGATATAAACCCAAACCTGATTGCAAATCGTATAGTGAAGATGTCTAGAGTAAACATTGACAAGGATATCAGCAGAAGTGTTAAATCAAAACTTAAGTTAGCACAGCTTGATGCAGAAGATACTTCTACCTTTGCTTGTGCATTCAGTACTATCGAGGTTGAAAATGCTTTGCGATCTGTAAAAAATGGTAAAGCGGCTGGTGTCGACGGTATATTTCCGGAGTTTTTAAAGTTTTGTGGACCAAAGACAATCAAATGGCTATCAGAGTTTTATACCAATATTTTGCTTACTGGATACCTTCCTCCATTATTCAAGAAAACTAAAGTTGTGGCTATCCTTAAGCCAGGCAAACAGCCGGACAAGGAGGAAAGTTATCGTCCAATAGCTTTGTTGAGTGTAACATACAAACTTTTTGAAAGACTTTTATACAACCGTATATCGCATGTCATCAACGGACAAGTGCCGGTCGAACAAGCTGGATTCCGACCGAACCGCAACTGCTGTGATCAAGTCTTGGCCCTAACAACGCACATAGAGGACGGCTTTGAGAAACACTTAAAAACTGCTGTAGCATTTATTGATCTAACTGCTGCATACGATACTGTTTGGAGGCATGGCTTACTGTATAAGTTTATCAAAGCTATTCCTTGTAGAACTTTGTACATATTGCTCAATAACATGCTGAGCAACAGAAGTTTTGAAGTGCATATCAACAACAACAAAAGTAAGTCTCAATTACTAAACAACGGTCTGCCACAGGGATCTGTACTTGCGCCGTTGCTTTTCAACCTCTATACAAGCGACATTCCAGCCACCAACTCAAGCAAGTTTATCTATGCAGACGATATTGCAGTGGCGTCACAGAATACAACCTTTGAAGAATGCGAAGATGAACTGACGAAAGATCTATCCATCCTGGGGGAATACTTTTCAAATTGGAGACTTTGTCCAAACCCGTCGAAAACTGAAGTAACAACATTTCACCTTTCCAACTATCAAGCAAACCACGATATTAAAGTCAAGTTTAATGGGCATTTCGTGAAAAACAATAGTCATCCAAAGTATCTCGGGGTTACACTTGATCGTTCACTCACATTTAAACACCATATCAACAACATTGCTGCTAAGATAAATACAAGAAACAACATCATTCAGAAACTTGCTGGCACGAGTTGGGGAGCCAGTACCACTACATTGAGGATATCGGCACTTGCACTGGTGTATTCTGCGGCGGAGTATTGTGCGCCTGTTTGGGTCAACAGTCGTCATACAAAAACTCTGGACTCAAAACTGAACATCACCATGCGCATAATATCTGGCACTACGAGATCGACTCCCCTTCAATGGCTCCCAGTTCTCAGCAATATTCCGCCACCTCATCTGCGACGACAAGGGGCCTTGGTTAAACAATGGGAGAAGTGCCTGACAAATCCAGAACTTCCTGTTCACAAATTTACCACCGCAACAGAGAGGCAAAGACTCAAATCGAGGCATCCTCCCTGGAAATTGGCCAATGCTCTGTCAGAGAAGGGATTTGACGTTGACGCTGCGTGGACAGAAGAGTGGTCTTCAGATAATCCTGACGTCCACGCATTGGTTCAAGATCCCATCATCGAGCAGCCTGGATTTGAGCTTCCTCGGAGGGAATGGGCCACATTGAATAGGCTGAGGACTGGGCACGGCCGATGCGGGCAGATGATGCACAAGTGGGGCCTGAGAGAGTCTCCGGAGTGTGACTGTGGACACCCTGTGCAATCTGCGTTCCACATCGCCACTGAGTGTCCACTACGCAGATTCACAGGATCTCTTCGAGACATCTGCGATCTCACTCCGGAGGCCCTCAGGTGGCTTGAAGATCTAGATGTGCGGCTGTAGAAGCTTCTGCCAGAACAGCAATATTTTTTATGTTTTACATTGATTTCTTATTATGATAATTATGTCCTTTGATTTGTGTTTTATATTACCAATTTTTGTAACTTTATTGTAATTGTAATAAACCATACGAAATAATAATAATAAATAAACGCTATTCTAATTTTAATTCAATAAGACGTGGACATATGGAGAAGACTTGTAGAAAAAGTTGAGGAGGAAGGAGGAGAAGAAGTTGAAGATGGAGAAGAAGATGATGAAGATGAAGAGAATACAGAAGAAACGTCAGGCCCGGCCGCGTATTTCCGAAACATACACGATTTGGGGCCTGACTCCGCCCCCAGTGTTATACGGCACTGGCGCATGCGCTCATTGACGTGTAGTCGATCGCCATCATGGAGCAGTTGAATCGTGTTTTGAGTTTTGACAGTCAGGTGATTATATAAGTTGGCAATACTATTAGTCTGAATGTAAACTTGCTGTCAGAAAAATTCAATAAGGGGAAGTAAAGCAGGAATAAAATAAATTTTAAAATTGGTAAACAAACTTTTTTGAGTGCATAACCTAATAGTTTTTTTTTTACCTATAGGTACACCTATATTCTTACTTTTAATATATAAATGAGTTTTTATGTTAATTTGTATAGTGTCACGTACACTCCCCCAAATAATAAACGGTACTTGGTACAAAACGTATTGGCTGCTGGGCCGGTTCCTTGACAATCAATCCTTGTTATTATCAATGAAATCAGAGCTCACCTTAAAGAGTTAGATAATGCGTTAGCACTGACTTCATGGGATGATGCCATCAAACCTTAATCAGTCAATTCATTTTCTTTCGAGTACCGTTTATTATTTGGGGGAGTGTACCTAGTATGGTGAATGAATGAAATATTAATTTAAAAATAAGCCCGTCCAAAAATGAGAACCCGTGCAAAATTACAACTTTATCAACCATGACATGATGAACTAATAATTTTTTATATTTTAATTTTTGTCTAATATTTTAAATTTTTAGAAACAAAAGCAAATTTAAAAAGACCTGTTTCATAATTATATTTTCCTTTCTGAGAACATAAATGTACTACGATAACATTTTCAATTCAATTTAAATTGCATTTGAAATTTTGTGTGTGAAGAATAGGGTATATGTATGGATTTACTAAAACCTATATTTCAAAATAGCAATGTTAGTAAAACACACTTTTTTCACACTCAAAAGTGAAAATGTTCATTCATATACATGAATTTAACATTCCGCCCACATTTTAGTAGGAAAACGGTAAACCTAACGGGTGAAGAAATATTTATCCCCATAAAAAACACTCCGTGTAAAAATACCAGCCAAGTCTCTTTACTTTAAAAAAATTCAACACCGAAAAGGAGTGATATCAAAAAAGGAGCCAAGTCAATGACATTTCCAAATATTTAATCGTATCTTTGAAATAAAAGTATAAACACCGAGAAATACTTTACAAAAGGACTTGGCGCATCGTTTTTTTAAAGACATTTTTCTATTCATAAGCGTAATATGCCATTTATATACAACCGTCATTAAGAACTTTTATCATAATAGGGACACATCTTTCAATTACATATTATATATACCTACTGTAAATAATTTTCTATTTGAATATGTACACATGAAACTTGTTGCCTATGTTTGTAATAATACACAATAGATATCTTCGTAATATTGTTTCGTGGTCAACATATTAATTAAGTCTCATGCGTTATACCTTCTAATCATGAAATAAATTTCTATTAATCCGCAATTTATAATAGTACATTTCACGAAGTACACAGTGACGGCACATTGAATTTCTTTAACATTTTTAACTTTATACACTTTACACTTGAAAAATATGTAATAGTGTTCTATCGATAGTTAGTAATTTATTTGACAACGTTTCATGATTTCCCTCAGAGTCAAGATCATATTATGAAAAGATACCCTTCTAATATCACCATATTAACAGTGTTATAAGAATATATAAGCGCACTTCCTTGTTATTTAATTCTTTTACCATATCACTTATCTATAACAACATGAAATCTTTCTTCTATCGCCATTGACAAAACTATAAAATAGCAATTACTAAAAGTAGCTTGATTCATAGCTTGAGTAGCTTGATGGCTCTAATAGAAAGAGGAAAAGTACTTAAACTTGTACATTTCTTTCCACTTTTAGGATAGAAAGATGCGCCAAGTCCTTTTGTAAAGTATTTCTCGGTGTTTATACTTTTATTTCAAAGATACGATTAAATATTTGGAAATGTCATTGACTTGGCTCCTTTTTTGATATCACTCCTTTTCGGTGTTGAATTTTTTTAAAGTAAAGAGACTTGGCTGGTATTTTTACACGGAGTGTTTTTTATGGGGATATCACTCCTTTTTTCAGTTTATTCTTATAACTTGTAACATTGTTTCACCAATGACTATAATTCCTTTAAAAAAATACGCCTTTGTGGTTTGGTTGCTATAAAGAATTGTGTTTGGTGCTAAATGTAAGCTTAAAATTATATTCCATGATGAATTGCGAAAGCATCGTTCCAATCGGTCCAACTGTTCTCGAGTTATCGCATCACTTCCAGTTTTCAAAATGGCGGCTGACATCACTGCCACCTAATATCTGTATCTTAAATGTTATGTAACATTATAAGCCTTCTGAATATGTATTTATTGTTATAAGAGATGGTTTTAGTCAGATTTGGCATTGTTATGGCGTCATTTCCGGTTTTAGTAATAGTGCATTTCTATTTCGACTATTGATGTTTCATATAGATGACCGTCTGAATCGATTGGCGCAAATTTCGTTTCGATCGGTTCAGCCGTTTTCGAGATATGACGTCACTTCCGGTTTCAAAATGGCGGCATAAAACCGGTTATAGCAAAAGGCACCTTAGACGCCAAAAGTGCACACGTGGTAAAAATTTCAGATCGATCGGTTAACCCGTTTAGGCTGTGGCCCTGTCAACAGTGTTTCCTGATATCTGAATCATCATCATCATCATCATCATCATCATCATCATCATCAGATAGCTTTTAAAAAGGGGTGTAATTTCACTGTTTTCACGGCCATCTTGCTCGCAAATGACATAACCTGTTGTTCCCAAATTTGGTATAGGGGGTGGGGTGGGCCATAGCTCGAAATTAAGATATTTCGCAACAATGTGAGATTTTCCAATGTTGAGATCCAGTAGGCCGAAAATGCCATGTTGTTGCTTACAGTAAAAGTGTTTGGTCTGCTCCTCAGTTTATTAGGCATTTACAGTATGTTGAGTGAGTGTGAGTGTACCGTACGACTTGGCTGGGTGGAGCGACCGCTCCACTAGATCGACCAACAATGATGTTGTCATGGTTACAGTAAAATATTACATCACCTGTTAGGTTTACCGTTTTCCCCCTAAAAGTGCAAGGAATTTCAATTTCAACTTTATGTATGAAACTATTCACTTTTAAGTGTGAAAATGGTGTGTTTTACCAACATGTTGATATTTTTAAAAATATATATTATTAAACACATACAAAATTTAGGTATAGTGCCAGTAGCTCTGTCTGACATTAATACTTTTGTGCACCCATTATGGATTAGTATACCAATTTTTGCGGTTATTAGAAGATTACAATGACCTTTTAGCAATGCCAACAAAAATAGGGGTTCAGTATTTGTCAATTTTTAAATTCCAACGTTGGAAATTACTATTGAATTCTTACTGTCAATTGTGGATTTAATTTGTATATTTTTTTGAAAAGAGTGTACCCATTTTCTTAATTAATTATTAAATTTGTATTACTATGTCAATAGTCGAATTTATGAGAAAATATCTAGTGGAGCGGTCGCTCCACCCAGCCAAGTCGTACTATACACTCACAGTCACTCAACATACCGTAAATGCCTAATAAACTGAGGAGCAGACCAAACACTTTTACTGTAAGCAACAACATGGCATTTTCGGCCTACTGGATCTTAAAATTGGAAAATCTCACATTGTTGTGAAATGTCTTAATTTCGAGCTATGGCCCACCCCACTACATATACCAAATTTGGGAACAATAGGTAATGCCATTTGCGCGCTAGAGGACCGAGAAAACAGTGAAATTACACCACTTTCTGATTCTGAAGATGATTCTGATGATATCAGGAAACCCTGTTGACAGCGCCACAGTCTAAACGGCTAAACCGATCGACCTGAAACTTTTACCACATATGCACTTTTGGCGTCTGATGATACCTTGCCTCTTGTGATTTTTTGTGCCGCCATTTTTAAACCGGAAGTGACGTCATAACTCAAAAACGTCTGGACCGATTAGAACGAAATTAGCGCCATTCGATTAAGATGGTCATCTATATGAAGTATCAATAAAAAAAATATTATTTTCTTATTTTCTAAACCGGAAGTGACGTCATAAATACGCAATATTTCACTTATTTCAACAAATTATACTTAAAATACGTACATAATTAACTTACATTGTAACATAGACAATACAATTTATATATTCAAGGTAGCAGTGTTCTCGGCCGCCATTCCTGAAACCGGAAGTGACGTCATATATCTAAAACGCCTGTACCGATTGCAACTGAACTAGCTCCTGCGTATTCATTCTGCTATTTATTTGAAAAATCAATTGTGAAAAATGAATAAATAAATTAATGGTACCGGAAATGGCGGCAGGAACCACTAAATGAAACCGGAAGTGACGTCATATATTACAAACGGCATGACCGATTTTACGGAAATATAGGGATTAGGAATTCAGATGGTCGTTCATGAAGGTATCAACTAGATAAAACTAGATTGTTTTCTTATTACCTATACCGGAATTCGGCCGCTATTTCAAAACCGGAAGTGACGTCATGTATCAAAAACGGCTGGATCGATTATAACGAAACTTAAGCTATTCTTCTTGGATAATCATTTTCATCTTATACCAAACGCAACTTTTCATAGTAACCAAATCGGTTGAGGCGTATTTTTTTAAAGAAATTAGTCCCTGCTCGGACATGTGCTACAAGCTGTATGAATAAACTAACAAAAGAAGTGATATCCCAGAAAAAACACTCCGTGTAAAAATACCAGCCAAGTCTCTTTAACTATAAAAAAAAATAGAAGAAATCTAAAAATTCAGCACTGAAAAGGAGTGATATCAAAAAAGGAGCCAAGTCAACGAATTTTCCAAATTTTAATCGTACCATTGAAATAAAAATATCAACCCCCGAGAAATACTTAAAAAAAGGACTTGGCGCATCGTTTTTTTAAAGACATTTTTCTATTCTTAAGCTTATGCCACTCACATACTACGTAGTTCAGAAATGCCTAGAAAAATTGGGACAAAACTTTCAAATTAAATATTGAACATTCTGTAAAATATTTTAAATTTAAATATAAGTACGCAAAGAAACATAGCATTGTCTTACAAGCAATAAATACAGAACAGTTGTGTTTGTGATTGGTAGGTACCTATAGTTTTGTGGGTACATCAACATACCTACTACAGCATTATACTTTGAACCTTCTCGCCGTGTAATTAATTGCTATTAATTAACATTTTATGCCAAAAAAATTCATAAATTACATAACGTATTACTTTAGATAAAAATCTAGTCAGTAATTATTTGAGCAGCATGGCTCAGTGCACTAGTCACTTATACAAATCTCATTGACGGCCTTCTTGTAATGAGCGCTTTCGCTATTTCCCTCAGTCACGATATTGAGAAGTATGATTGATTAATATGACCCTAGAAATAGTGGCAATAACGAATAGACTAGGCCGCTTCCGTTTATTCGTTATTCGTTTATCCGTTTATTTCCTCTGAATATTGACAAAATACCAAAACTGCCAGTAGGTAAGAGTACTAGTTATATTAAAACGTAGTATGATTCGTCGATAATAAATGTGATATACTCAGGAAAATATACTTGTAGAGTTCTTCCTATACTTTTAGGATAGAAAAGTGTCTTTAAAAAAACGATGCGCCAAGTCCTTTTTTTAAGTATTTCTCGGGGGTAAATATTTTTATTTCAATGGTACGATTAAAATTTTGAAAATTCGTTGACTTGGCTCCTTTTTTGATATCACTCCTTTTCAGTGCTGAATTTTTAGATTTCTTCTATTTTTTTTTATAGTTAAAGAGACTTGGCTGGTATTTTTACACGGAGTGTTTTTTCTGGGTAAGAATTACCTGACATGTCTTATTTTATTTATAACATTCCTTTTGAGGCTAAACCTGTTCTTAAAATTGGATGTACTTTATGCACACTTATGAAAAATATCAGTTGTATTTTTTTAAATAATCTGATATTGGCTTTATAATATTCATAATTACATTCATCCTTTACATGAAATTGGACGTCATAGTCTATTAGAAATAAAAGCACACACCGATTTAATAACTCATTTCTTTATAATGCTATCCTTAAGGAAAAATTAAAACCTCAATAACTTGTACCATTTTCAATCGAATTAGCTCAACATTTCAGAATGTCATGTAGACAATGGTCTTAATAGCGTGAACATTATCATTTCTAACGGATTAACTGTGTGAGTGTAAGCCTATGCCATTTCAAAATATAAAAAATCAGAACACGGTATTCATTTCTTTGACGTAGATAAACAAGATTGTGAAAAACGTTTACCAAGTAATAAAATCATCCTCGTATTTTATTTATACATTTTAAGAAAGTAAGCTTTTAATTATAACGATAGACGCATTCGTTATTATCATACATTTTAAAATCTACCGCCACTTGCGTGAGGGAGGAGTCACAATCGTATATATATGACATAGGGACCGAAATCGTGTATGTTTCGGAAATACGCGGCCCGGCCAGCCGGTTTCATTAATTAGGCCCTTGTATTTTACCTCCTTTACCCACAGTAATTTGGAAAAAAAGGATTAAAGATTATTATTATTATTATTTATTATTATTATTATTATGTTAGGAAAGTATTCCGTTTCAATACTCTGCTAAGCAGTAATTGCAGGAATTATCATTGGTTTAATCCTAATCAACCGTTTAAAAGTTAGCAGAGTATTGAAAGACTGGCCCTAGTGAACAATAATAAAAGGTTTTAAATTTTAACTTTACTGTGAAGTAATGTCTAGCTGCCTGTCGGATAATCTAGGTGTTCCCTCAAGGCGAATAAAAAAAAAGATGTAACTAATTTTAATTTAACTTAATTATATGTTGACAAAGAACCTAGCACGCATGCGTACAAATAGCTCGTCTACCGCAGACATAATGACAGCAGCGCTCAAGGTCAAACATATCACAAAGAATAGGACATTGTTAGCTGCAATTTGTTATAATTTCCAGAGTTAATATACCTATTTGTGCGCAAAGCTCTCTGACAATCTATGGGAAGAACAAATTATTACATTATACCTGATTATCTTGATTTTATGGCGCTAATAACCGTAACGAATTATTAGATTTTGTATTGCGTAGTTTGAAATTAGAATGTTTCATTACGACATTATTTAAAAAAAAACATAGGAATACATAATTGACGAATTTTATAATGGAGAGCCACGGAGGGAAATATTTTTGAATGTATGCTACTTGAGGAACATCGTCCGAACCGGGGCACGAACCAGGAACCACCTCGGCCTTTAAGGGGAGGTGGTTACGAAGATTTTGCCATGTTAAATTGAACATTTTTAGGAACATTTTTAATTACAGGTACAGGCTTGAAATTTTTATATGTTGTAGAAACATAAACACTAATAGTTTTTAAATTAATTAAATAGAGAATATAGATTTTAAGACAAATTTTTATTGAATAATTTTAAATTACAAGAGATACGACCCAGAACTTCAGAAGGTTCATTTTAGTCTAATCTTGAAGCTAAAATGAAGTTATACAAAAAAATCAGCATGTTTCTATGTATAGTTTTGAGATACGCATAATTGAAGTTTCACAATGCTATTAGAATGGCCGGAGAAGACACTTGAAAACATTTATTTTCAAGTATAGAAACAGGGATATTATATTTTATGCTTATATTAAACTGTTAGTAGAAACCAAAAGAGAAATAATATAAAATAAAAAAATCTTGAAATCAAAAATGTTCATAGCCACCTCGGCCTTTAATGCAAGCTGATGACGTCATTAGTACTTGATAACTCACCGAGTTGACGCTGTAGGTCTTCTCCTTGCCCGTGACAGCATCCAGTGACGTCACACTCACAATACACGCGCCACAGCCGCCCTCGTGACACATATTCTTAGTGCCTTTAAGACTCGCATGGTCTCGGATGTATGTGTTCAGTGACGTATGTCTCGGCAGGTCTCCGTTCACTAAGCAAAACCAATCGTTGAGAAAATCAACTCGTATCAAATAAAATATTATAACCATTTTAGACATGAATTTGATTTGATTTTAACAATGGGGCATTATTCTATAACTTCTAAATTCCCAATACTGATGGAATCCGATACACGGCCATAAGGATTAACATTGAACCGAATCGGATTCTGACCGAATAGGGAATTTTAAAGTTATGGAATAGAGCCATTGACCAGTGATTCGCAAAATAAATTAAAGATTAAACAAAATCTCAGTTTTACAAATTTTATAGACAAAAATTTACAAATTTTACTGAACTATCATTTTAGTTCAGTATTTTGATAGTAAATAATATTAGTTTTATGTACATTGAACTTCATTACCATTGAATTGTTTTCCGTTGATATGGAGTATCACCTCAGATCGTGCTCTGGAATTAAGAAAAAATGATTGTCATTAAGAGCTCGACTGCATTTAAAGCTACATTTCAAATACAACTTTTCCTCTTTGCGTTTGTTTTTGTTAAAGGTGAAAAAACATGAAGAGCAACAATGTTCCCGCAGACTGGTGGTGAATTTTTTTATATTTTCTTGTCTCAATGGGTTGCGTATGAAATTTAATTTTAAAAATGTGCTAAGTGTTTATCTTTTATCTAATCATGAATCATGATTAAAATTTGAGATCAATTGGTTCACAGGTATGGTCTCCAATCGTATCGGAAATTTCATTGTTTTGACCGGTTTTGTTGAATAACCGGCGCCTAAAGAATCAAAAATGAAAAAGTGCTACTAATATACAATCAGACTGATCATGTGAACATCCTATCAAAGTTACACCCACTTACGAAACAATTTTTCTTTCTCAATTTTCTAAAACGGCCGAGCGCTATTATCACCTTAATTACTTGTTTTAGCAGATTTTTTTTTGAAAAACTTGCCCTTAGTTTTTCAATGACTTACTAACTTTTAAACAGTCAATTACGACTATATTGCCATGGCAACAACCAATGACAATCTTCGAATGACCGTTTAAAACTTAACTACTAGTTTATCAGACTATTGAAAGATCGGGCCTAAGTCTTATTAAGCTGTCACCGATATTCAAAAACCATCCACTGATTGTAAATGTAAGATCCACATACCCTTGCATGCTGGCTGTCATATCACTTGACGTATACCTGACGGTTCAACAGAGACTGATGGCCAGCCACTCTACCTCTTCTAGTTACGACAGAAGTATTCGCAACACCAGTTCGTACGGGGTCTTAGCACGCACACTCGGGTGTTCATTGAACATAGGAACACCAGTTCGCATTGAGTTCGCAAGGTGTTTTATTATGGACGCTCGGACGTTCATAGATCAAAAAAAAGACGTCACGAACTGGTTTACGCCAGAAAACTGGGAGTTTTATGGCATTCAATTAAATTGATAAAAAAAATACTATATACTAAGCACCATTTTGTTAGAGAAAGTAATCGAGAGTAATCGAAAGTAATCTACTAAAGAAAGAAACCATCTATGATCGTCAACTAAAATTTTTATGTGTACAATTATTTTAAATGACAAAAATATTAATTTGCTTGAAATGATATTAATATAGAATAAGCTCATATGCTCTGTACCAATTATTGTAATATCATTTGTTACCCAACGTGGTACGTTTTTAAAAGAAAATAAGGTACTTCTAAATCTTATATTTTATGAAGCGAACTATGAAAAAAACGGGATTCGAAGTCCTCCCTTCGTGTCTGAGGAGCATAGCCCGGGAGTTTTGTTTCCATTTCTTTATTGGATGTAAAGCGATTTTAAGCGAACGCAATTTTGAGAGCTGATCTCTGGATTTAGTCGAAAATCACAACATTATGAGTGAAAACTACACATTTTTCTAAATGTTTCTTTAATTTTACTAACATTTTTATATGAAGTACAATTTTAGCTCGTTGATTTCGATGAAAGCATTGACCTCAATACAAGTCAATGTTCAAACATGAAAAGTGATTTGTTAAAAACGTGAAATTTGTCAAATTTTGTGGATATACAAAATTTGGATATATTGAATGATTTGAATTATATGATTTTTATTATACTTCAATGAATATATTTTTAATTATTTCAGTTTGGTTACATTTTCTTGAAGAAATTGTATATTCTACCTCGTCATAGTTTCTGGAAAAATTTAAGGGGAAACAAATAAAGTGTCCCTTTTCTTAGCACTTCCAATGTTAAAGCATAGGGAAATAGTTGAACTTCAACTGTGAATATCTCAGAATTTATTTCAGGGACCCGTTCTAATGTTTAGATACTATTGAAGGGGATACAATAACGAAGAAATATTGAAAGTTTCAAAACTCTTTAGATACGTGCGAGAAATCAATCGGTATAGTTATAAACCTTCAGGGAGGTATCATGGAAAGTCCCCCCTGTGTTTGGCAGAAACTGTGTCACCCACAAGACAGTGGGTCGAGTTGATCTGTAGCACGCAGCCTCCCTGCCACGCGCCCTCGTGGACCTCAGTGCGCAGGAGCAGGGACGCTTCATCCCCGAGATTCAGTAGCTGCCGTCGCCTGGACCAGGGAGGCTGTGTTTGCGAGATCTCCAGCAGTTACGCGTCATCCACGAGACAAGGTGAGATGCAAACGCAGTTTTATCACTGAAAATAACAACCAAACTACTGGAATACTATTTATATTGTTTCTTGGTAAATCCAACAATGTTTTTAGTGACACGTATTTGTTAAAAACTGTTTTTTAAAAGCAATTTTCACTCGTAAAATGACTGGTATTATCAAATGTGCGCAATTTTTAAAAACAACTTCGATCCCTTTCAGACCCAGAAAAAAATCATAGATTTTTTGAAAGTTTGATTTTTTTCCTGCCAGAGGATTAAGTTTGAAGAACTACGACTCATCCAATAAGATTTGTTAGTTTTACTCCCCAGTTGTCACTTGGATGACATTTATCAAAGTCACTGCTGCCCAAACAATTGTGTGGGCATAGGGTCCGGAAGGGCTTAACATCTGGAATACTATTTCTAACGTTTCTTGTTAAATCTAGTATGGTTTTTAGTGACAAATATATGTTTAAAACTGAAATGTACCTAATCCAACTTTCCCACGTAAAATGGCTGTGGTTTTATAAAATGTGTGCCCAGATTTTGTATACTTGGAAACGCTTTAATGAAATTCTTTCAACCTTTTCAAGTTACTTTGAACTTTGAACATTTTCATTTACAATGTTTAAATTTACATGGGTTATGGATTCATATATTCAATTATACATTATTTGTTTAGTTACGTACCACTTAGATTTGTTTAATATTGTTTTTGAAGGCTAATTTCCCATATTACATGGCTGTTGTTTATCAAATATTTATCAAGATCTGGATATTTCAACGCTACATTTTATATTCTGTGAAAACATTTGTTTTCTTTAAGTTCCTTCAACTTTTTTCCGTATGCTCTGAACTTTTAAACTTTTACTTATAACAGAGAAAAAGAGACGGAAAATGTTACGTATAGCTCAAAGAACCGGATGTACATAAACCTTCTTTAAGCTCAGGAAATGTTTGATACTTTAATAAGCAATTCATTTAGCAAAAAGCATGACTCGAGAAAATGTTTATAATAATATTAATATTATCTTGACATTTTGAGATGTATCATCATTAGGAATTGTTTTGAGATTGTCTTCCGAATGATATTTCTTATTCCACATGCCTAATCAGTGATCCAAGTTGGGATCTTTCGAAGCCTTGTAGAGGTAAAAAGTTCGTTTTCTTCATGATTTCCATGTTTTCCACCGCTTGAAACGGAGTTCGTCGCATTTCATTAGAATCCTCTTTGAAAGCAGGACTGGACTGAAGATCAATGGAACACGTCTGTTTGAAACCAAAGCTCTGTTTGCGTTGTCGTTCTCAAAGCTTGCCCTCAAGCCAGGAACACTACATTAATTAGCACTTAATACTGAGATAATCTCCTATAATGCAGAACTTTCAACATTATCTTGGGTTGGTGATATTATTTAGAGTATGCAGACGCCTAAGATAAAATCTGTTAATTCCCGCTTGTCATCTTTGTCCAGCTTTTTCACGGGTCAACATAATTGAAGAATTTTCACCGCGGTACTTACGCCACTTCCTCTGTTTTTTGCCTGCACTGCCCAGGGCAAACCGCACAACCAATCGATCCAAAATTTTGCACACATACTAACGTAATCTATGCGATCGATGGGTCATTTTTGAACGGAATCCTGACATTGGTTCAAATTTAAAAAAAACTTTCGATTGGTTGGTCCGATCAATTTGAAATTTTGCGAAGTTATTGGAACCAACATTGTCCCCAATCTCGTTTCAGCCAAATCCTCCCATTGGTTAAAATTTAAACCCATATTTTCTGTGATTTTTGACATTTAAACTAGAACCGATTGACCGATCAACTTAAAACTTCGCATGGTCATTGAGACCAACATTTTAGGTATTTGTTTCCACTTTTCAGACTTATCTCTCGTTATTTTCAAAAGTTATTGTCATGTTAAGGACATTTTATTCTATAATCTTGAAATGTGAAAAATGTATACTAATTCGTCCCTGCCTTCTTGATGCTTTAGTTCCAAGGCCTGTAGAGCAGCTGATACTTGCAAACGCATATCAAATCAGATGCAGTACGAAGGCTCGCTCATCAACGCGTTACACCATGTTACACTGAGCGTTGCCCTATAGTATGATGATGTTTAAAATCTTTATGCCGCGTAAGCTAAGCCTGACGATGATCTCCAATGCCAAAACCATTGATACGTTTACAATGTTTTCAGCACTCGAATGAAACTCTCAATGTTGATTCATCCCTTGGAAAAACAAATTCGATTGGTATTTGCGCAGAATGGAAGTTCATCGGGATTCATATTGAATTATTTAGCATCCAAAACCAAATCAACAAATACAATATCACGTTATTGTTTGAGTTATTAACATTGATTCGGCGATATCGTCGATAACCTGTTATTGCAGAGTTGCAGGGAAATAGTTTTAATTTGAGTGCTGCTAGGCTAATGGCGAAAGATGAATGATCACTATGATGATTGGGAGATGATTGGGATTCACGTATCTCTTAAGGCTGAATTACACGATACAAGTTTTCTTGAATTCAACCCTTTCAAGGGGGTTGAATTCAAGACTTGGATTGTCTAAATAAAACATTGAAGCATTTGACACGCGTTCAAGTCTTGTATTCAAGCCATCTCTTCAGCCCTTTCAATTAGAACATGTCCTATTTTCCTTCAAGTCTTGAAATACTTCAAGAAATTGTTAATTTCACTGCAACTTCAATCAACAATAAACATTAAATCGTCTAAATTCCCTTTCAAGTTTACTTGAAATCAAGGGTTGAATTCAACTCCTTCAAGGAAACTTGAACCGTGTAATTCAGGCTTTACATAATGATACTTATTTAAAACTAGGAAAACGCTCAGTGTAACGCGTTGATGAGCGAGCACGGGTACGTGCAAATTCTCGAACCGGAAATGCGTACACAACGCACAGAAAACATATACAACCATATTGAATTGATTATGATCAGTGCTCAAAGTAGGAATTAAATAGTGGCGGTATGGTAACATAAGAATACCACGTGCGGGGGGGGGAGGGGGGGGGGGGGGTACGATATTAAGCCTCATTTACACTGTTCAAGTTTGCTTTCAAGTCCTTGAATTCAAGCCCTTGAAGTCAACCCTTGAATTCAACCACTTGAATGGGCATTTACACTGTTCAAGCTTCAAGTCGTAACATAACCTAAAATATTCCTTCTTGCAAAGAACATCCCAGAAAAAAACACTCCGTGTAAAAAAGGCAGCCAAGTCTCTTTACTTAAAAAAAATCAACACCGAAAAGGAGTGATATCAAAAAAGGAGCCAAGTCAATGACATTTCCAAATATTTAATCGTATCTTTGAAATAAAAGTATAAACACCGAGAAATACTTTACAAAAGGACTTGGCGCATCGTTTTTTTAAAGACATCATTCTATCCTAAAAGTGGAAAGATGATTAACAAGTAGGTACATATTCCTCTTTTTATTTGAGCCAGTATCTATGAATCAAGCTACTTTTGGTAATGGCTATTTTATAATTTTGTAATGGCGATAGAAGAAAGATGTCATGCTGTAATAGAAGTAATAATAAGGGAGGTAGAATTAAATAACAAGGAAGTGGGCTCATATATATTCTTATAGCACTGTTAATATGGTGATATTAGAAGGATATCTTTTCATAATTTGATCATGACTGAGGGAAATCATGAAAAGTTGTCAAATAATTACTAACTATTTATAGAACACTATTATATTATGGAAGTATATTATTATGGTATATATTATACCATTATATGGTATATATTATTATGGTTTTAATAGTTGTTCAATGTGACTTCACTGTGTACTTTATGAAATGTATTGTTATAAAATGTGGATTAATAGAAATGTATTTCATTGTGAGAAGGTGTAACGCATGAGACTTAATTATGTTGACCACGAATCAATAATATGAAGATAACTATTGTGTATTTATAGAAAACATAGGCAACAAGTTTCATCGCGTACATATTCAAATAGAAAATATTTTACAGTAGGTATGTAGGTATAATATGTAATTGAAAGTTGTGTCCCTATTATTCTAAAAATTCTAAATTACGGTTGTATATAAATGGCATATGCTTATGAATAGAAAAATGTCTTTAAAAAAACGATGCGCCAAGTCCTTTTGTAAAGTATTTCTCGGTGTTTATACTTTTATTTCAAAGATACGATTAAATATTTGGAAATGTCATTGACTTGGCTCCTTTTTTGATATCACTCCTTTTCGGTGTTGATTTTTTTTAAGTAAAGAGACTTGGCTGCCTTTTTTACACGGAGTGTTTTTTTCTGGGATATCACTTCTTTTGTTAGTTTATTCATACAGCTTGTAGCACATGTCCGAGCAAGGACTACTTTCTTTAAAAAAATACGCCTCAACCGATTAGGATAGGTACTAAGAAATTACAATCGGTCCAGCCGTTTTCGATATATTATAACGTCCCTTCCGGTTTTGAAATGAAGGCCGAAATTAATGTAAAATTGCATAATTTGATTGCAATCGGTACAGCCGTTTTCGATATATTATAACGTCCCTTCCGGTTTTGAAATGGCGGCCGAAAATAATGTCGTCTTGAATTCATAATTATTAGTCATACTATTTCCAAAATTTGGTTGCAATCGGTACAGCCGCTTTCGATAATGACGTCACTTCGGTTTTAACAATGGCGGCCGAAAATAATGTCGTCTTTAATTCATAATTATTAGTCCTACACATTTCCAAAATTTGGTTGCAATTGGTACAGCCGTTTTCGATATATGACGTCACTTCCGGTTTTGACAATGGCGGCCGAAAATAATGTCGTCTTTATTCCATAATTATATTAGTCCGACATAATTCTAAAATTTGGTTGCAATCGGTACATCCGTTTTCGATAAATGACGTCACTTCCGGTTTTAACAATGGCGGCCGAAATAAATGTCGTATTGAATTCATAATTATAAGTCCTACACAATTCCAAAATTTAGTTGCAATCGGTACAGCCGTTTTCGTTATATGACGTCACTTCCGGTTTTAGAAAATGGCGGCCGAGAGCACTGCAACCTTGAATTTATAATTATTTACAATGAATGTTTAATAAATATCTATTTAAAAGTATAAAGTGGTGAATTGAGTGTCCTTTAGAATATTAATGACGTCATTTAGCATTTTTATGACGTCATTTCCGGTATAGGTAATAAGAAAACAATTTAGTTTTATCTAGTTGATACTTCATGAATGACCTTCTGAATTCAATAGCGCTAATTTCCGTCAAATCGCTCATGCCGTTTTCAATATATGACGTCATTTCCGGTTTCATTTAGTGGTTCCTGCCGCCATTTCCGGTACCGTTAATTTGTATATTCATTTATCCCAATTGATTTTTCAAATAGATTGCAGAATGAATATACATGAGCTAGTTCAGTGGCAATCGGTACAGGCGTTTTCGATGTATGACGTCACTTCCGGTTTCAGGAATGGCGGCCGAGAACACTGTGTATTGAAATTATAATTTTGTATTGTCTTTGTTACAATGTAAGATAATGATATGTGTATTTAAAGTATAATTTGATGAAATAAGCTAAATATTGCAAATTTATGACGTCACTTCCGGTTTAGAATATAAGAAAATTATATTTTTAAGTAACATACTTCATATAGATGACCATCTAAATCGAATGGCGCTAATTTCGTTCTAATCGGTCCAGCCGTTTTTCATATATGACGTCACTTCCGGTTTAAAAATGGCGGCACAAAAAATCACAAGAGGCAAGGTATCATCAGACGCCAAAAGTGCATATGTGGTAAAAATTTCAGGTTGATCGGTTCAGCCGTTTAGGCTGTGGCGGTGACAGCGACCTTTTCTGATATCATCTGAAGAAGAAGAAGAAGAAGAAGAAGAAGAAGAAAGCGGTGTAATTTCACGATTTTCACTGCCCTCTAGGTCGTAAACGGCATGACTGGTTGTTGTCGCGTGATGTATATGTTGTCAGATGGGCCATAGCTCAAAATTAAGACATTTCACAACAATGAGAGATTTTTCATAGTTGAGATCCAGTAGGCTGAAAATGCTATGTTGTTGCTTACAGTAAAAGTAGTTGGTCTGCTCCTCAGTTTATATAGGCATTTACGGTATATGTAGAGTGACTGTGAGTGTACGGTACGACTTGGCTGTGTGGAGCGACCGCTCCACTAGATGTTATTAATATTGTGCTAGATTTTCGATGCCACATAGACACATATTGCATAATTAATGAAACAGTTGTCTCTCGTGACTATTCTATTTTATATCGGTAACTAATTAATTTTTGCTAGAATATGTTAAAATCTGGAATTGGCGGGAAAATCTTGAAAGATACTGGAGAGAGGGGCGGAGCCAGAGTTGTGGCGTGGGCTCTGATTGGTTCAAGTCGTTCAAGTCTTTCAAGTCTTCAAGGAAAATAGGACATGTTCTAAATAGGTTCAAGTCTTGAATTCAAGGGTTGAACGCTTCAAGTTATCCGTTTAGACTATTCAAGGGGTTGAATTCAAGGGTTGAATTCAAGGACTTGAAAGTAAACTTGAACAGTGTAAATCAGGCTTTAGATGAGGGTCCAGATTCCAGAATTACACTGACAACCATTGTCATGTCATTAGTTAGATTAGTCTTTTACCTTGATGAAACAACTAAATTAAATAATCTAGTGGAGCGGTCGCTCCACACAGCCAAGTCGTACCGTACACTCACAGTCACTCTACATATACCGTAAATGCCTATATAAACTGAGGAGCAGACCAACTACTTTTACTGTAAGCAACAACATAGCATTTTCAGCCTACTGGATCTCAACTATGAAAAATCTCTCATTGTTGTGAAATGTCTTAATTTTGAGCTATGGCCCACCTGACAACATATACATCACGCGACAACAACCAGTCATGCCGTTTACGACCTAGAGGGCAGTGAAAATCGTGAAATTACACCGCTTTCTTCTTCTTCTTCTTCTTCTTCTTCTTCTTCTTCAGATGATATCAGAAAAGGTCGCTGTCACCGCCACAGCCTAAACGGCTGAACCGATCAACCTGAAATTTTTACCACATATGCACTTTTGGCGTCTGATGATACCTTGCCTCTTGTGATTTTTTGTGCCGCCATTTTTAAACCGGAAGTGACGTCATATATGAAAAACGGCTGGACCGATTAGAACGAAATTAGCGCCATTCGATTTAGATGGTCATCTTTATGAAGTATGTTACTTAAAAATATAATTTTCTTATATTCTAAACCGGAAGTGACGTCATAAATTTGCAATATTTAGCTTATTTCATCAAATTATACTTTAAATACACATATAATTATCTTACATTGTAACATAGACAATACAAAAACACAGTGATCTCGGCCGCCATTCCTGAAACCGGAAGTGACGTCATACATCGAAAACGCCTGTACCGATTGCCACTGAACTAGCTCCTGTCTATTCATTCTGCAATCTATTTGAAAAATCAATTGGGATAAATGAATATACAAATAACGGTACCGGAAATGGCGGCAGGAACCACTAAATGAAACCGGAAGTGACGTCATATATTGAAAACGGCATGAGCGATTTGACGGAAATTAGCGCTATTGAATTCAGAAGGTCATTCATGAAGTATCAACTAGATAAAACTAGATTGTTTTCTTATTACCTATACAGGAAATGACGTCATTAATATGCTAAATGACACTAAATTCACCACTTTATACTTTTAATAGATATTTAGTAAACATACATTGTAAATAATGATAAATTCAAGGTTGCAGTGCTCTCGGCCGCCATTTTATAAAACAGGAAGTGACGTCATATATCGAAAACGGCTGTACCGATTGCAACTAAATTTTGGAATTGTGTAGGACTTATAATTATGAATTTAATACGACATTATTTTCGGCCGCCATTGTTAAAACCGGAAGTGACGTCATAAATCGAAAACGGATGTACCGATTGCAACCAAATTTTAGAATTATGTCGGACTAATAATTATGAAATAAAGACGACATTATTTTCGACCGCCATTGTCAAAACCGGAAGTTACGTCATATATCGAAAACGGCTGTACCGATTGCAACTAAATTTTGGAATTGTGTAGGACTTATAATTATGAATTCAATACGACATTATTTTCGGCCACCATTGTTAAAACCGGAAGTGACGTCATATATCGAAAACGGATGTACCGATTGCAACCAAATTTTAGAATTATGTCGGACTAATAATTATGAATTCAAGACGACATTATTTTCGGCCGCCATTGTTAAAACCGGAAGTGACGTCATATATCAAAAACGGCTGTACCGATTGCAACCAAATTTTGGAAATGTGTAGGAGTAATAATTATGAATTCAAGACGACATTATTTTCGGCCGCCATTGCTAAAACCGGAAGTGACGTCATATATCGAAAACGGCTGGACCGATTGTAACGAAACTTAAAGCTATTCTTCTTGGATAATTATTTTAATCTTATATACCAAACGCAACTTTTCTAAGTATCCAAATCGGCATAGGCGTATTTTTTTAAAGAAATAAGATCTTGCACGGACACAAGCTGTGCTACAAGCTGTATGAATAAACTAACAAAAGAAGTGATATCCCAGAAAAAAACACTCCGTGTAAAAAAGGCAGCCAAGTCTCTTTACTTTAAAAAAATTCAACACCGAAAAGGAGTGATATCAAAAAAGGAGCCAAGTCAATGACATTTCCAAATATTTAATCGTATCTTTGAAATAAAAGTATAAACACCGAGAAATACTTTACAAAAGGACTTGGCGCATCGTTTTTTTAAAGACATTTTTCTATTCATAAGCATGTGCCATTTATATACAACCGTCATTTTGAATGTTTAGAATAATAGGGAAACATCTTTCAATTAGGTACATATTATACATACCTTCTGTAAAATATTTTCTATATGAATATATACGCTATGAAACTTGTTGTCTATGCTTTCTATAAATATACACAATAGTAATCTTCGTAATATTGTTTCGTGGTGAATATAATTAAGTCTCATGCGTTATACCTTCTCATCATGTAACAATTTCTATTAATACACATTTTATAAAAATACATTTCACAAAGAAGACAGTCATATTGAATTTCTATTAAAAAATTTAACTTTATACACTTGACACTTCAAAAATATATAATTGTGTTCCATTAGTTAGTAATTATTTGACAACGTTTCATGATTTCCTTCAGTCAAGATCAAATTATGAAAAGATACCAGTCTAATATCGCCATATTAACAGTACTGCAAGAATATGTATGAGCCCACTTCCAATTGATATGAAGGGATGTGTGTTGTGAAAAATATCCGACCGAACCGGGGCACGAACTTGGGACCTCTCACTTGCCGGGCGAGAGCTCTACCAACTGAGCTACCCGATCGGACGGGCGGACATTAGACACAACACACTGATGAGGATCCTGACTCCTGACTCCATGGAAGTTTTCCAAAGAAACCTACATTCTCACCACTTCCAATTGTTATGTAATTCTTTCACCCTTATATTACTTATATATTACAGCATAAAATCATGCTTCTATCGCCATTGACAAAACTATAAAATAGTCATTACTAAAAGTAGCTTGATTCATAGATTCTGGCTCTAATAGAAAGAGGAAAATGTACCTACTTGTAAATTTCTTTCCACTTTTAGGATAGAATGATGTCTTTAAAAAAACGATGCGCCAAGTCCTTTTGTAAAGTATTTCTCGGTGTTTATACTTTTATTTCAAAGATACGATTAAATATTTGGAAATGTCATTGACTTGGCTCCTTTTTTGATATCACTCCTTTTCGGTGTTGAATTTTTTTAAAGTAAAGAGACTTGGCTGCCTTTTTTACACGGAGTGTTTTTTTCTGGGATGAATTTTACTTTATCTTGTAGTGGATGTTCATAGTTCATAGTTATGCTTGAAATTTGCAGTCAAAAGATAAACATGAAATACGAGTAAATTAGAATCTAAAATTACGTAAATTTCCAAGAATATGTGATTTTAAGCATTACGTTTTTTCTGAGAAGTAACGATATGAAATCAAATGTGTAAAGAAGTACCGGTATACCATACCGTCCCATACCGGCCCACTTCGAGCACTGATTATGATATCAACTTAAAAGTAGGTATATGCTTTTCATCGAAACTTTAAAATAGCATCCAAGCACCTGGTTCATAAAGCAAATCAGAATCAATTCAATTGGCACTGGAAAACATTCATTTCGATACTTCATTACTGACAGATATTAAAAATGTCAATAAGTTCATAGGTTCTTAACTGATTGGGATGAAATTTTGTAAAATAAGAGACAATATTGGTCTCAATTATCTTGCAAAATATGAGTTTGATCAGAATTATCGAAGACCGTTTTCATTTTTCAGCCTATCAGGAGATATTAATTTAAATTTAAACCAATGAATGGATTTCAAAAAAAATTATGGTGTGCGAACAGAGAAGGTTGGTTTTACATGTGTGCAAAATTTCCGCTCGATCAAAGAAAAACTCTGACCTGTATAGCCAAAATATGATTTTGATCAGATTTATCGAAGACCAGTTTCATTTTTCAACCTACCATCAGGAGATGTTTATTTAAATTTTAGCCAATTAATAAATTTCAAAAAAATTTGGGGTCTGCAAACAGAAAATTTTGTCTCTACATGTGTGCAAAATTTCAGCTCGATCGAGGAAAAACTCTAGACATGTATAGCCAAAATATGAGTTTGATCAGATTTGTCGAAGACCATTTTTACTTTTCAACCTATCAGGAGATGTTTATTTAAATTTTAACCAATCAGTAGATTTCAAAAAAATTAGGGTCTGCAACGCCCAGAGAATGTCCAAACACGTGTGCAAAATTTCAGATCGATCGAAGAAAAATTATGACCTGTATATCGTCAGTAACAGAAAAAAACAAAAACAAAAAAACAAAAAAAACAAAAAAAAAAAAACAGAGGTCCGTGCCAAATGAGCCAAAAGGAGACGCTCGCTTCGCTCGCTCAACAATTGTTACTTGCAGAGCAAGTTGGACTGATTAATTTCTTTGTGGTTTCCCTACTAATTGGCCCCAACCCCTCCTTCCCACAGTACATCCTTAGCTATTCTTCAACATAATTATTATTATGTGGATGGGAAGGTGAAGGTCGTGTCCAATTAATAGGGAGCTGTCAGCATTTGACTCAGCACTGAGTAAAACCACAAAGAACTGTCAGTTTTTTCTCTGCAAAACAATAATTGCTTTTTGAAATAAGTATCATTGTGTAAGAGATAAGATAGTGCACATTTTTTTAACTAGTAGAGATGTTTAAAAAAAATGTTAAATATAGAATAAGCAATATAGAAAAGCCATATTTCATAATATTTAAAATAATTGAGCGAGCGAAGCGAGCGTCTCCATTTGGCTCTTTTGGCACGGACCTCTGTTTTTTTTTTTGTTTGTTTTTTTTTTTTTCTGTTACTGACGATATACAGGTCAGAGTTTTTCTTCGATCGAGCTGAAATTTTGCACACATGTACGTAACATTTCTGATTGTTGCAGACCCTAATTTTTTTGAAATCCATTGATTGGTTCAAATTTAAAAAAAATTAACTTTCGATTGGTTGTTTTGATCAAATTGAAATTTTGACAAGTCATTACCCCCAACATTGTACCCAATCAAACAAAGTTTCAGCCAAATCCTCCCATTGGTTTAAATTTAAAACCATCTTTTCTGTGTTTTTAGAAATTTAAACTATAACCGATTGAACGATCAACTTATAACTTCGCATGATGGTTGGGTCCAACATTATCTGCATTTTTGACAATTTTCATACTAATCTGTGTTTAAATCCAAACGTTATTGACATTTTACGGACTATTAGCGTGTTGGCTGTCAAATTCACGGCGACTTCGACTCTTCAGTTCAAGGCAAGGTAGTTAGAGCAGAAACTTTCAAACGCAAATGAAACTGATAATGACCGTTCAACAGTCGATCTGATATTGTGTAGACACACTTATATCATATGAGTGGTCTCAGGTATATTTTTTGAAGGAGATCCTGTGATTTTTGAAAATTAACACGGAACAGTTCAATCATAAAGGTTCAATTGATCAACTTAAAGCTTTGCATGGTTATTTGGACCAATATTTTAGGAATGTTTTGAGATTTCTATACAAATCTGTGGCGAAATTTTAGAATTATTGGCTTTTAATGACATTTTCGATAGACAGAATTTCGGTTCGAGGTGTTGCGCGTATCCGTGCTCGCTCATCAACGCGTTACTCAGATTCATTGGTTAAAATTTAAATAAATATCTCCTGATAGGCTGAAAAATGAAAACGGTCTTCGATAATTCTGATCAAACTCATATTTTGCATGATCATTAAGACCAATATTGTCTCTTATTTTACAAAATTTCATCCCAATCAGTTAAGAACGTATGAAGTTATTTACATTTTTAATATCTGTCAGTAATGAAGTATCGAAATGAATGTTTTCCAGTGCCAATTGAAAATTGATTCTGATTTGCTTTATGAACCAGGTGCTTAGATGCTATTTTAAAGTTTCGATGAAAAGCATACACTTTTAAGTTGATATCATAATCAATTCCATATGGATGTATATGTTTTCTGTGCGTTGTGTACGCATTTCCGGTTCGAGAATTTGCACGTACCCGTGCTCGCTCATCAACGCGTTACACTGAGCGTTTTCCTAGTTGACAAATTGGTCTCTGTAAAATAAACGTTAAATCATAATTTATTTCTCCATAAGTTCTGAGCAAAGTTCTTGCAAGTTCTGCAAAGTTCTGAGCAAAGTTTTTGTTCTTGCTTTGTTTTTGCTTTGTTGTTTGAGCAAAGTACAGAACTTTGCTGTGCAAAGTTCTGATAAAGCCTAGTGTTTTACCGGCCAGCCAGTCCGTGAAATTTGTTCACAAATAAAAGAGAAAATTCTTGAATTCATCTTCATGAATGCCAAACTTCAGCTAAATCGGGAGACAGTCTTGCCTGTAGCAGCAAAGCAAGAGTACACAAACAAACGAACAAAACATAGATGGTGTCAGAAGAGTTAAATGAACTCGATCGCTTAATTATATGAATACGTTTATGACGTCAACACGAAAGACCATTAATTAATTCAGCAATTAACACAGACATTGAAATTGATGATATCGTTAGTGAAATAGTGCATCATTAATGCCGTTTGCATTCATTAGTGATAGAGCACAAATTAGACTACTTTTTAGATAATAAGATAATCACTGTGCAAAATTATGCAAAAATCACCCTCAAGCTTAGGGGTGATTATGATTAGGAGGACTGATGATCAAATTCAATCAAAAGTTCCATTAACTAATTTTTAATTTAAGTGAATGTTTTTAATAGTTTAAGAAGCTTTTGATTGGAGCTCAAGTGGGTGGAAATGAAGTTTCGCCGGAACTTAACGAAGTGAGAGCTTTTGCCGCTCAATAGGCTGTAACTTGACTTGAAAGTTGAAGCCTCAGGGCGGAGTGGAGGGGAAGTTTTGTTACACTTGTAAAATCACAACCGACTGGAGCTCGAGATTTTCAATTCAAAGTTACTAGGAAAACGCTCGGTGTAACGCGTTGATGAGCGAGCACCGAAACGCGGAACATCTCCAACCGGAATATCGTAACGCACAGAAAACATGATATACATCCATAGTGAATTGAAATACGATCCACTCGATCAAAATAAAATTACCTCACTTCATTGAATCTGAGAATAGACATAAAGAAAATCAGATCTAAGTGCCAAGTGATAGCCCTAAGTTTGCCTTTTTATCTAATCGTGATTTAAATCTGAGATCAATTTGGTTTACTCTCCAATCGTATCGGAAATATCATAGTTTTGATTTGCGCCTAATTAACAATGCACGAAGCAAAAATGAAAAAGTGCTTCTAATATACAATCAGACTGATCATGTGAACATCCTATCAAAGTTACACCCACTTATGAAACAAATGTTCTCTCTCAATATGCTAAAACGGCCGAGCGCTTAAACACCAGTAAAAAACTAATTTGCTTTTCAGCTGTGTTCCTAACGTAGCAGACTGAACTCGCTGAATTCTAAAACGTATCCTAATTGTAAAACGTTGTAACGTAAGTATTTAATATATCGAGTTTCTTCTGCTCCACGTAATGACATTTCAAAGGAGCGTGTTTCACTTTGTTTCTGTTGTGTTGTTAACAAGGTTAGTGATGCTGTGACATGACGACCATTGCCATGGGGATGAAAAGTACTCAGGAATCAGATGCTACTTGTTGTCACAGCATTCGATGTCATTCGTGATAGTCACGTGATCGGTGATTGGCTGATTGGGGAGGACATGGGAACAATTTAGAACCTCAGAGGTAGTAGGCCCGATGTCAATTTCAATGATTTTGATACAAGCACTCGGCCGTTTTATATTATTGAGAGAGAAAAATTGTTTCATAAGTGGGTGTAACTTTGATAGGATGTTCACATGATCAGTCTGACTGTATATTAGTAGCACTTTTTCATTTTTGCTTCATGCATTGTTAATTAGGCGCCGGTTATTCAACAAAACCGCTGAAAACTATGAAATTTCCGATACGATTGGAGACAAAACCCGTGAACCAATTGATCTCAAATTTGAATCATGAATAGATAAAAGACAAAATTATAGTTATCATTTCGCTTATTTTAAAATTAAATTTCATACGGCACCCAGCGAGACAAGAAAATAGAAAAAAATACAAAAAAAAACTAATTATTAAATAAAAGAAGCAAAAAATTAAGAACGTACCAAGTGATAACGCCAAGTCTGCCTTTTAATCTTGATCATCAAATCAAGATTAAATTTCAAATCATTTCGTCAACTAAATTTGTCTCTAATCGGATCCAAAATAAAGTGCCTGCAACTAGCGGCAAAATCGCATGCGCTTGCGGTACCTAAAAGTCCAATTCTGTAGCATGTCTAATGACGACGGATTGGTGGTGATTGGGACATTATGGTGTCAATAGGAAAGGTTGGAAGGTGAGAAGGAGGTGGTCGTGTCCTGTAAATAGGGAACCTTCCCAGCATTTGCCTCTCGACTGAGGAAAACCATTCAGTCAGTAAGAACGGAAGCTAAATCGAACCCGGGACCTCAGGAAGTCAAATCCAGTGTTTTACCTGAGCCAACTTGCTACTATTTATTAAATAAAGAAACTCTGGAGAAATGTTACGATGCAGGAAAACTTGTTAAACATATTTAAAGTTAACAACAACATTTACGAAACTTCTTTTTTAAAATCACGCTAACTTCTTTGGACCAACTTTTCTCTTGTCATTCAAGAGATCCCTCGTGTACCTGGCAGCCATTTTGTTTTCAACAGCGCCCTGATCGATCCCCGGTTCTCATCTGCGATGGAAAGCCTCAAACTCGCGTCGGTTATTGAATTCCATTTCCCTTTGATTCGGTAATTCCCCCGGCCGAGACAAAGGGCTGCGTCTGGAGCCGAGGAAAGTGTTCCATGTCACAAGCACTGATCATTCCAGGCAGTGTTGAATCCAGACATACCTGATGGGGCGAGACAAACAGCTGCGTCTGGAGCCGAGGAAAGTGTTCCATGTCGCAAGCACTGATCATTCCAGGCAGTGTTGAATCCAGACATACCTGATGGGCCGAGACAAAGCGCTGCGTCTGGAGCCGAGGAAAGTGTTCCATGTCGCAAGCACTGATCATTCCAGGCAGTGTTGAATCCAGACATACCTTATGGGGGCGAGACAAAGAGCTGCGTCTGGAGCCGAGGAAAGTGTTCCATGTCGCAAGCACTAATCATTCCAGGCAGTGTTGAATCCAGACATACCTGATGGGCCGAGACAAAGAGCTGCGTCTGGAGCCGAGGAAAGTGTTCCATGTCGCAAGCACTGATCATTCCAGGCAGTGTTGAATCCAGACATACCTGATGGGGCGAGACAAAGAGCTGCGTCTGGAGCCGAGGAAAGTGTTCCATGTCGCCAGCACTGATCATTCCAGGCAGTGTTGAATCCAGACATACCTGATGGGGCGAGACAAAGAGCTGCGTCTGGAGCCGAGGTAAGTGTTCCATGTCGCAAGCACTGATCATTCCAGGCAGTGTTGAATCCAGACATACCTGATGGGGCGAGACAAAGAGCTGCGTCTGGAGCCGAGGTAAGTGTTCCATGTCGCAAGCACTGATCATTCCAGGCAGTGTTGAATCCAGACATACCTGATGGGGCGAGACAAAGAGCTGCGTCTGGAGCCGAGGTAAGTGTTCCATGTCGCAAGCACTGATCATTCCAGGCAGTGTTGAATCCAGACATACCTGATGGGGCGAGACAAAGAGCTGCGTCTGGAGCCGAGAAAAGTGTTCCATGTCGCAAGCACTGATCATTCCAGGCAGTGTTGAATCCAGACATACCTGATGGGGCGAGACAAAGAGCTGCGTCTGGAGCCGAGGAAAGTGTTCCATGTCGCAAGCACTGATCATTCCAGGCAGTGTTGAATCCAGACATACCTGATGGGGCGAGACAAAGAGCTGCGTCTGGAGTCGAGGAAAGTGTTCCATGTCGCAAGCACTGATCATTCCAGGCAGTGTTGAATCCAGACATACCTGATGGGGCGAGACAAAGAGCTGCGTCTGGAGCCGAGGAAAGTGTTCCATGTTGCAAGCACTGATCATTCCAGGCAGTGTTGAATCCAGACATACCTGATGGGGCGAGACAAAGAGCTGCGTCTGGAGCCGAGGAAAGTGTTCCATGTCGCAAGCACTGATCATTCCAGGCAGTGTTGAATCCAGACATACCTGATGGGCCGAGACAAAGCGCTGCGTCTGGAGCCGCGGAAAGTGTTCCATGTCGCAAGCACTGATCATTCCAGGCAGTGTTGAATCCAGACATACCTGATGGGGCGAGACAAAGAGCTGCGTCTGGAGCCGAGGAAAGTGTCCCATGTCGCAAGCACTGATCATTCCAGGCAGTGTTGAATCCAGACATACCTGATGGGCCGAGACAAAGAGCTGCGTCTGGAGCCGAGGAAAGTGTTCCATGTTGCAAGCACTGATCATTCCAGGCAGTGTTGAATCCAGACATACCTGATGGGGCGAGACAAAGAGCTGCGTCTGGAGCCGAGGAAAGTGTTCCATGTCGCAATCACTGATCATTCCAGGCAGTGTTGAATCCAGACATACCTGATGGGCCGAGACAAAGCGCTGCGTCTGGAGCCGCGGAAAGTGTTCCATGTCGCAAGCACTGATCATTCCAGGCAGTGTTGAATCCAGACATACCTGATGGGGCGAGACAAAGAGCTGCGTCTGGAGCCGAGGAAAGTGTCCCATGTCGCAAGCACTGATCATTCCAGGCAGTGTTGAATCCAGACATACCTGATGGGCCGAGACAAAGAGCTGCGTCTGGAGCCGAGGAAAGTGTTCCATGTCGCAAGCACTGATCATTCCAGGCAGTGTTGAATCCAGACGTACCTGATGGGGCGAGACAAAGGGCTGCGTCTGGAGCCGAGGAAAGTGTTCCATGTCGCAAGCACTGATCATTCCAGGCAGTGTTGAATCCAGACATACCTGATGGGGCGAGACAAAGAGCTGCGTCTGGAGCCGAGGAAAGTGTTCCATGTCGCAAGCACTGATCATTCCAGGCAGTGTTGAATCCAGACATACCTGATGGGCCGAGACAAAGAGCTGCGTCTGGAGCCGAGGAAAGTGTTCCATGTCGCAAGCACTGATCATTCCAGGCAGTGTTGAATCCAGACATACCTGATGGGCCGAGACAAAGAGCTGCGTCTGGAGCCGAGGAAAGTGTTTCATGTCGCAAGCACTGATCATTCCAGGCAGTGTTGAATCCAGACATACCTGATGGGCCGAGACAAAGAGCTGCGTCTGGAGCCGCGGAAAGTGTTCCATGTCGCAAGCACTGATCATTCCAGGCAGTGTTGAATCCAGACATACCTGATGGGCCGAGACAAAGAGCTGCGTCTGGAGCCGAGGAAAGTGTTCCATGTCGCAAGCACTGATCATTCCAGGCAGTGTTGAATCCAGACATACCAGATGGGCCGAGACAAAGCGCTGCGTCTGGAGCCGAGGTAAGTGTTCCATGTCGCAAGCACTGATCATTCCAGGCAGTGTTGAATCCAGACATACCTGATGGGGCGAGACAAAGAGCTGCGTCTGGAGCCGAGGAAAGTGTTCCATGTCGCAAGCACTGATCATTCCAGGCAGTGTTGAATCCAGACATACCTGATGGGGCGAGACAAAGAGCTGCGTCTGGAGCCGAGGAAAGTGTTCCATGTCGCAAGCACTGATCATTCCAGGCAGTGTTGAATCCAGACATACCTGATGGGGCGAGACAAAGAGCTGCGTCTGGAGCCGAGGAAAGTGTTCCATGTCGCAAGCACTGATCATTCCAGGCAGTGTTGAATCCAGACATACCTTATGGGCCGAGACAAAGAGCTGCGTCTGGAGCCGAGGAAAGTGTTCCATATCGCAAGCACTGATCATTCCAGGCAGTGTTTAATCCAGACATACCTGATGGGCCGAGACAAAGAGCTGCGTCTGGAGCCGAGGAAAGTGTTCCATGTCGCAAGCACTGATCATTCCAGGCAGTGTTGAATCCAGACATACCTGATGGGGCGAGACAAAGAGCTGCGTCTGGAGCCGAGGAAAGTGTTCCATGTCGCAAGCACTGATCATTCCAGGCAGTGTTGAATCCAGACATACCTGATGGGCCGAGACAAAGCGCTGCGTCTGGAGCCGAGGAAAGTGTTTCATGTCGCAAGCACTGATCATTCCAGGCAGTGTTGAATCCAGACATACCTGATGGGCCGAGACAAAGCGCTGCGTCTGGAGCCGAGGAAAGTGTTCCATGTCGCAAGCACTGATCATTCCAGGCAGTGTTGAATCCAGACATACCTGATGGGGCGAGACAAAGAGCTGCGTCTGGAGCCGAGTAAAGTGTTCCATGTCGCAAGCACTGATCATTCCAGGCAGTGTTGAATCCAGACATACCTGATGGGGCGAGACAAAGTGCTGCGTCTGGAGCCGAGGAAAGTGTTCCATGTCGCAAGCACTGATCATTCCAGGCAGTGTTGAATCCAGACATACCTGATGGGGCGAGACAAAGAGCTGCGTCTGGAGTCGAGAAAAGTGTTCTATGTCGCAAGCACTGATCATTCCAGGCATACTCAAGGGAGGGCAAGCCCATCCCCTTGGAGAGTGGCAAATAAACTAAATTATAACCATCGTTTAAGGAGGGATGCCCAAGTAGATTTTCCGAAAATATTTTTTGTTGAAATGTACGACTTTTATTAATATTTTCAACATTTCAACTAGGTATATTTTTATGTAAAAGTTTCATCAAATGTCTTTTAACTTGCAACTCTCGGATTATATTGAGTTTTCAATATGATGTCTTCGGAAGATTAAGAAATTTTAACACAGGAGGTATAGGAAAATTATTTAGAATTTGGCGTCTAACTTTTAAAAACGTACGGCTAGGTGTATATATAAAAATCTTAATAAATACCTCTATGTCTAATTAGGGTTCCAAATTTTCCGAACCGAGAATTCTTGAGGAAAAAATCCGGTTTCTTTTGGTTTTTTTCCGGAAAAAAACGGGAATTTTGGGAAAAATTGATTTTAGCTCATATTTCGTATTTTTTTGTTGTTTGGTAGGTATGTACACTCGGCCAAACAAAAATTGATCGTTGATCAAATTTGAATGACTGCTGGTCATGTCCCATACCAATCAAAGCTTGTTATTATCGTTGAATGTGGGGTCACCTACTAGAGTGAGACAAGGAGATCGCTTGGACTGACTTCGGATGGTGCAATCTAACATTTATCAGTCAATCAAATTTAATCAACAATCAATTTTTGTTTGGCCGAGTGTACATCAACGAATTAATTTTTCGATACTGCACAAAAGAAAGTCTTTCACCAAAACTTAGATTATTACGTCCTTTTCTGTACCTACTAAAATAAAATGCTATTAAGTAATTTCTTAACTTAGCCGTGAGTTGATGTTTTAAAAATCTTCGACCTTTTGCAAAGCAGTGGGAGTGTCCTCCTCTTACAGCTTCTATCCCCCTCTGACGGGATCTGTAGCATATTTATTTTACAATTTCTAAAATAACAATATCATCTCATTCATATAATATTATTATCAGTTTTTTATTTCGAGAATCTCAATAAATTTATCATTTACAATGCATTGAGAATGCATTTCCTTATTGACTGTATATGAAATTCTACAATCTCCACTCCCCTAAGTCATGTTCATGCCAAAATATAGTTTAAATCCCCCAATATACAATTTGAACATAAAATGTTATTAAGAAACAATAAAATAATAATTTTCAATTTTTCCCAAAAAAACCCTATTTTTCCCACCTCCAGGAAAAAAACCAAAAAAGATCGGTTTTTTTCCACACTCAAAATCCCTATGTCTAATACACATAATATTAGTTTTTGGAAAAAATCACCGTGTTTTTTCGACTTACCATGTTAAAGATAGGGCTAACTCAAATTTATAAAGTGATTTATCTCGGAAATTAGTTCGGCTACCCTACTTTTTCTTGCGTTTTATATGGTGCACAAGGAAATTATCTATTAAATAAGCATATTAAATCCGATATCTATCGGAGACCTCTACTTGGGCATCCCCCCTAAATCAAGAAAATGTTAATTGTCTCTAATATCGAAGTTTGAGGGAAAATGATAGAATAATTGGTTTGTTGCACTGTTCATATTCAATTTAAATCAACTGAGCGTTAAAAATGCGTAAAACACTTTTAATTCAATTGATTAATGTAAAAAATTTCCCAGACATATGAACCAAGTCTGCACATTATTTTATGTTTACTTATTGTAGCGTGTAAATTACGCAATGTTTGTTCCGTTTTTCATTTTCAAATCTTAACAGGACCATATGCCTATGTATTTTACTCTACTGTGCCCACAACTCTTTTCGGTTTGTCCCCCCCCCCCCCCCCCTCCTTTTCCACCCATTAGAAAATGTCTGGAATCATCACTGAAGCCAATAGCTCATGAGCGTCCGCATGATTTCTGCCACGGGGGGTGAGGGGCGCCCCCACCCTGCCCCGCTGGGCGCATTAAGGTTTTTGGACACTTCGAAATCAATTTTGAGACGTTATGAGATGTAGTTTGTTGAAATTCAATTTTTTTAGACGTTTTGATTTTTTTTTTTTTTTTTACATTTTACTTTGGGGTGGTGGAAGGTATTCTTCCACCTTGCCGCGCAAAGCATTATTGGTTTTATGACACTTTCAAAAACAAAATTGAGTTGTTTTGTTTACAAACGTAAAACACCACAAAAATATATTTTTCTGACACCCAGGTGGTGGACGCCCATGTATAAGCTATAGTTACTTGGAAGAAGCTCTTTGGCTTGTGGAAGATGATTTGTAGATGTCTCCCGCGGTGGGCTAGAAAGCGATGTCATGTCTTCCTTCCTGATCTCTTTGGATTTATTGCGCGCGCATCAATAGTGTGTCGGTGACGTGGCAAAACCTTGTTCAGTTTGAAGCCATTTGAAAGCAATACACCTTTTTATTATTATTAAAGTGGCATTTACATGGGGTGATCAAAAAGTTCCAGGACTTGATGAATTACGCGGCAATTGAGAAATGGTGCGGTTGGCAGCATTGTTTTTGTAGCGTCACACTTCATTTGATTCTATTTGCATTTTAAAAACTAACAACTGTTGGATCGATAACACTGCACAGTGTTTGACATTGTTTTATCATTTCTATCTTGTTTTTACTTGTGTTGATCCTAGAGATGAATTCATTATTTCCGTTTATGCCTGTTAGTATAATATAACATTGTAATTTTCAATTGTTGAGACCTTCCAAGGACAGAACAAAATAAATGAGCACACTTTGTCCACATCTCGATGCTGGCGCTCGCGGCGGAGGAATATTTCCCTATCCCTGCATGTTGCAGCTTCATTGATCCAGAAACAACAGATCGATATAACGTCACCAACTGAACTGTTTCTGTATCAAGCAACTTCGCTCACTTGACTTCTGATATTAATTATCATTCACGCTATATTTCACTGCGCCACTTGAAATAGTTCAGATGCTTTTTGTAACGGTTTTCAGGTCAAACATAAACCGATTCAATGCAAACTCAGAAAGAGGTCATATAAATAGAAGCTAGTTTTCTGTCGAGGTACTTCATCCTGAAATTGAATATGTAGTTTTTTAAAGTATCTGTTTATTTGCTATGAAACCCAACGAAACGTGTTAGATATTAAAACGAAAGACTATTAATACAATCTGACATTTGCTTTCTAAATGAGGTGATCTATCACAACACTCAGGAATCTTTTAGACATTCGTGCGCAAGTAGATAATGTAAACACTACAAGACCAATGTGCTAATTCAATGTTTGCACGTGACATCATCTCATTGTTGATGGCACGATCCAGAATAGCTGTGATTCTGTGCTTTTTGACAATACTTTTAATAGTCACCTGGGCCAGCGATCATGTTTTCAATATGCAACTTGTCAAAATTCACAGTCTTTTCTGTAGGTGAAAAGTGTTTACCGATACTCGAACTTGTAAAAATCATAATAAACCCACTGAAATTAATTATGTAAACACAAGTTTTCGCATCAGTTTCAAAATCAGAACACCACTCAAAAGATTCAAGAAAGGCGTAACGTCCATAAAAAAGTGAAATTGACCTTTAAAAAAAACGTCTCTAAGCAATGTAGACACAGATTTTAGCAAGAAAGTGCGTGTCAGTCCCAGTACTGCTTTCGGCTAAAACCATCGAATCCCCCCCGCCCCCCCCCCAAAAAAAAACAACAACAAATAAATGTAATTTTTCAAGAAAGAGCATCAGTCCAGGACTCACGCCCTTTCTTGACTATATTATAGCTGTGTTAATGTTAAGCGTGTGTATGTTCAGAAGGTTGTGTATTATTTTCTCAAAATGGGTGCCCATCCTGAGGAAAAGTAAAAACGAAAGAAGGTCTTTTAATGACCCCTGAAATTATAAAGCGGATTGTTTTGAAGAGAGAAAGCTGAAAGGTGATCCTCACTCAAACTAAAACGCTGTTATTCACAGACTGGGCGACTGGGCGACTGGGCCGCTTTTCATGACTTTAAAAAGATTAGAGTGGTGTCCTGATTTTAGAAATCAGAACACCACTAAAATCTAGTTGATTCCAAATTTTCTCCAATCCTATGTCAACAGATAATCACGTTGATCTCTGCTCGATGATTTTGGAGAAGTTGCATTTTGAAAGTAAGCTCCTCAATTATCCTGAACATTTTACAATATCTATACTCTCTGTTGCACGAGAGAATTACACATCAAGAAGCTCCACATCAGTTGGGTGTAAATAATGCATTCTTTCAGCTGTTAAAACCCACTTTGATGTTCAGTAAACCTGAAAGGTCGCGCTCCTTTTACTTAGAGTGGACATCGAGAGCGTAATGGAGCTATTAAGTTATTACGCTCTGCCATTAGTCTACAGAAGTATCATTTCTTCAGCACTGTTAAAGCGTTAAAACACCAAGAAATGAAACGTTATGTCGTTAATGCGATACGCAGTGTACGGGGAAAGAACGATACAAGTCTACTTGACTTGATCAACGAGACTGAAAACTTGAAAAGTGAAGATTCGATCCTTGCATTCAAAGCCCCTGGGGCCTATTCTATAACGTGAACGAAATCATTCCGGCCTGCAGTGCGATTGTATAACTTCTTAGCCGAGATAATGGATCGTTATCGATACCAATTGATGAAAGTAATTTAGCCTATCAGAAGGTAAAGCAATTTAAAGTGCGTAAAGTCGACTTCCTGAGATAAATAATGTAATTATATTTCATATCCTCGTAGCTTTTGCACAATTCAAATGATTAACAATGATATTAATAGTTTACTTTCATCAATTGGTATAGATAACGATCCATTATCTCGGCTAAGAAGTTATACAATCGCACTGCTGGAATCATTTCAGATCAATGTTATCCTTATGGCCGTGAAATAGTTTAAGGAATTCATAGTTTGCACGTGATGTCATCTCATTGTTGGCCACCATCTTGATGGCACGCAGAATAGCTGTGATTCTCTGCTTTTACGACGATATTTTATAGTTAATTGATACCTGGGAAATTGTATAGGCTCCGGAGATATCTTTAGTACGAAGAGGAATCACTCACATTACAAAAATACATCGATTTACCACAATAAAGTTATAATCTGACCCGTCAACGTGCCAACAAAATGTCCGTCCTCAGGTGAAAAATTCAATAATTTTGCATTGCTGATATAAAACAAAAGAAGTTCGTGCAAGCTATGAATTCTAACGATATTTCAATCGAGCGAGAGAATATTTTATTTTCTCAAAACATATACGTGTATCTTTCTTCCCTTGTACACTTCATAATATTCTATTCCCACAGAGTTTAGAACCTCAGTTTGCATTTGCTTCATTTCGTAACACGATATAACCATTTATATCACATGAGCGTCGGCAATCCGTCACAATGTTACTGGTCTGACGCCTTCATGACGAGCAGTGAAGTGTACTGATGACGTAACACCCCATCCCCTGGACCCGGGGCTGGATTATACGACCCGACATTAGCGGTCGGCGCAAGCGCAGTAATCCACTCAGATGTGCGCACCAATGCGCTTGCGTCGGATCCCAATCAGTTGCTAACAGGATTAGTAGGGTTAAAACCGACCAACCGTGAAAATATTACTTGACCAGTGTACAAACCGGCTGACAATAGCATGCATGTGCGCTAATGTGCTCATTGTGTGGTCAAATCGAATTTGAATTACTAACAGACATAGTAGTATTAAAACGTAACGACACGCGTGGTTAAGCGACCATTTTTTGGCACACGTCAGAATGGATGTGTTGCGGGAAAAGCGCGTGCGGTTGAAGATGGAACTTACGAGAGAACGTTTTGGGGGTATTTGGTCGTGTAGCATGGGCTTTTGGCGTTTGCGACCGTGTGGCTATTGCTGAACGCAACTCGCGTTTTGGGGTTAATTTATGTTTGAGTGATAATAACAACTGAAAGAATACTTACCTATCACTTTTCTTGTACCATTTCCCTCAAATCACTTACTCAAAACCACCCAAACCCTCCGAAATGCTTTAAAACAACGTTTAATATCGGACCTGACATTTCGTCTGCCGCCATCTTTAACCTTGGTGGGAAACAAGTAGTGAAAGACCGCCAACTTTTAAAATAATCCGTTAATAAAATATTTCGTCTTTAAAATGAACTTAAACTATATTTTAATTGTTGTATTGCTTACCATAATTTGTACTAATACTAATCTATACTAGTTTCAATGTCTAATCAGCTCAAAATCATCGAAAACAATAATCAAGTTTAAATTTGAAATATTGCGCCATCTAGGACGTTGCTGGGAAGTGGCCTAAAAGCACAAGCCACACGGTCGCAAACGCCAAAAGCCCATGCTACACGATCAAATACCCCCAAAACGTTCTCTCGTTGGTTCCATCTTTTACCGCGCGCGCTTTTCCCGCAACACATCCATTTCCTTCCATCAGGGTGCCTTCATAAATTGAGTTTGAGGATGAACTATGCTGGGCACTTCCTATTTGTCATGAGCGTCCACGAGGGGGGGGGGGGGGGGGGAGGATTGGGGCGCTTGCCTACCCCCCCCCTGAATCTAAAAAAAACATGATCTTTTTTGTGGTGTTTTACACAAAGTTTTATTTTGTAAACAAAAAACTACAAAAAAAAAATCCTTTCATTGTGGCAAAAAAACAAAAAATGCCCTGCGGGGCGGTAAGGGGTTGCGCTCCCCACAGCCCCCTTCACCAGGGAAAATTGTTTTCCTTGCCTTGCCCCCCCCTGGCAGAAATCCTGCGGTCGCCTATGCCAGATGTAGCCACATACCACATTCTAAACCGTTGTTTTGTGTCAAAAGCGGCAAGCTATTTTTGCCAGTAAAAAATAAATTATAAATATAACAACGTCATACAAATTCGGATTATATGAACTTCCACGTCTAACCATAACGTGCTATTGTAATATTAGAGTTTGCATTTTACATTTCGAATTATTTAAAATGCAAAGTCCCGAGCTCTTATATTGCATGTCTGTCACTCTACTTTACCACTTTAACAATATTCCGGAATAAAACAACCATTTAGTACCTACTTTATTGAAACAATGTAATAATGCAGAGTTTTTACAGCGTAGAAGATTTATGAAAAGTAGCTCAGGCAACTTGACAAGGAAATAGTTTGAAATGGTTTTACTCGTATTTGTCTTCACTTGTGATTTACTATTGTTTAGTTTTTCTGTGTGTAAGGAAAATGCTAATACAATGTTTAATTCTAATAAAAGACTGTAATTAAAGACAAACATAATTAAATGTGAAAGAATTTGAAGGGTGCAGGGGAAGAACGCTCTAAGTCACATTCGGATGAAACTGAGATAAACAAAGTTTTATGTTGAAACTTGTATCTATCTTCCATACAAATCGATATTTCAATTGCGTTTTTCAAGACTTTGTGGCAATATTTTCTAAAAACCGAGGGTATATTCTGAAAGCTCATAAAAAGCACTGCAAGATTACACCTTAGACTAATTTTTTCAAAAAAAGGACTCGGCATTCTTTCCCTGTATTCTTCTTCTGAGAATGTGCGGTCATAAAACAGCAAAGTGTAAACTGTGTCGGTGTGTTTTCCACTTGCAGTGTTGCCATCTCCGCCGGGACCACTTCGACTCAACAGGTATATATTAAACAGCACACACAATGGCGGTCGGCGGTCGCGGCTTGGGGAAATCTGGCATCGTCGCTGCTCCGTCTGACGGTGAGATACGAACCCGGGCTATCTAATAGAGTTGAGAGAAACACAGCCAAGACCGTGGAACAAAATCAAGTTGCTTTCATGAAAAACTGGTAGTGGTTATGGAACCAGTTTATGTACAAATGAAAGTACCTACATCTGCCACCATTTGTAATATTTCTTCTGGCACCAACTCGACATTTCCTTATCACTTGGAACATTTTAAATTTTTTGCTTCGTTAATTTAATTAATTAGCTGATTTTTGGTAAACAATTGTGCATTTTCTTGTCTTGCTGGGTGCCGTATGAAATTTAATTTAAAATTATCTTTTTATTATAAAAGTTAACGGATTTGGTCTCCAATCGTATCGGAAATTTCATAGTTTTTCGCGGTTTTGTTGAATAATTTAACCGGCGTCTAATTAAAAAGGCCCGAAGCAAAAAGGAAGAAGTGCTACTAATATACAATCAGACTGATCATGTGAACTTCCTATCAAAGTTACACCCACTTATGAAACAATTTTTCTCTCTCAATATTCTAAAACGGCCGAGCGCTTGCACCACCTTATGACCGTGAAATGATATCATTCCAAAAATATTTCAGGTTCGTTATATAGTATAAGGGACCAAGAGTATGTTACATGCCTCTCTTCTTTCGTACATTCTCACAAGGGAAAAACTATTTCTTAAGACGGCTGGGTAGTGAGTTTGACCTCGAAGAGTTTTTTAATCGATTTTTATCAATATCTTTTACCAATGTAATTGTTAACAAAATAAGGCTTTGTACGAGTATTTATAACAGTTCAATGAAAATAATTCCATAGCTTGTAATGGTTTATTAGATTTACTTTGTCCTACAGATGTTTAGTACCCGAAAATTAGTAAAATTATGGCACTAAACATCTGTTGGACAAAATAAAACTTATATCTTATTCCAAACTATGGAATTATTTTTATTGAACTGTTCTGAATACTCGTACAAAGTCCTATTTTGTTAACGATTACATTGGTAAAAGATATTGATAAAAATCGATTAAAAATCTCTTCAAGGCCAAACTCACTGCTCAGCCCTCTTAAAATCACATCGAAGTAAAAACAATATCACGGCACATCAGCTCCGTCCAAAATCATTCGCCATGTTAAACACTTGTAACTAGTCTCTTGGCCGTATTTCTTCACAAATACATTTCAGAGCAGAGAAAATGGCGGTGCTTTCAGTCACGTCACGATCCTTCCCATCATGCCTTGCTGCTAATGCCATCCCACAGCCGCGCGCAATGCATTATTAATTTACAACAGCTGGAGCCGAGAATGTATTATGTTTTATGCCTTCATGTTCGGTTATGCCTCGCTCACACATAAAACAGGCTTGGGATTGAATATTATTTGCTGGATTTATGAACACTTCCCGATTTATGAGCGATATATTTCACGTTTATAGTTATTGTTTCGTGACAAAAGTGGGAAACGTGACTCGTAAAAGTGATAATAAAACCGTGTCCCAAAAATAGATTTACGAAAGACTCAATCTCGAACGGCCCAGTATTATTAAAGTTAAAATGTGACGGAATTACTAACTTTTGGATTAAATTCATTAACTTAAAATCAACTTTTAACTTTGGTGACCAGCCCTCAATAAGTAATTGGTTCATTTTTCATTTAAATTTTATTTTGTTTGACATTGACTCACTATAACATGTATTTTTGTTTGTGCTATTCTAGATTTGCAAAGCCCTGTTCTAACCTATTCCTGATTCTCCATGACCCTAGTATCACAATATTCTGCTCCTTATTATTTCTTAGAGAACGAGTAGAGAACAGAAATGACCACAGGTGCGATCACATAAAATTACAACTTCCTTGTCACGGTGACAAGTCCCTAGAAGGTCGTGAATAGCATTGAGTGAGAAGCTTGTCACCGTGACAAGAAAGTTTCATTTTATGTAATCCCACCCCAGCGCTCTAATGAATGAACTACTCCAGCCACTCTGGCTCAGTCGGATTCCATGACAAGCCGCATTCTCCACATTCTTCTGGGAGATTCAGACATTTGTTCCGGGTTCTTCCTGAACTCAACATTGACTTTCATCTGACATTTGACATGATTTTCTCAATTATTGCTCAATTTATATGGAGCCCCAGACCGTTCCGAGGAAATATATCGCGGGCTAAACTGATCACTAGAGAAGAGGAATTCGTAGAATGTACATAAACAGGCTCCATTTCTCTATATACACACCGCGAGAAAAACATGTTTTGTGTTGAAGAAATGTCTTTGTCTCGTATTCAAATACATTTTCTGCTAGAAATAAATTGATTTCTTTTCAACTTAAATACCGGATAATTTTATTAAAAAGGTAATTTATTTGGATCAAATATATTATCGATTTGTCTCGTATTCGAAATATACATTTTATTACATCAAAATAAAGTAATTCCCGTTGTTTATGCATTTTAAGAACTTTTGACAACTTCTTAAAGTCTGTTAAAACGTATCACCCTAAAAAGTGGTGCCTTTTACTTGGATTCTCTTGGTTGATGTCATATACGTCCCTCTGACGTCATGTTTAGACATGCACAGACATGTTCAAGCCTGTCTGAGTCACTCTGTTCCATCCTCCTAAACATCCTCGAGCTGTTGAGTTGGTACTAAAGCATGCCGCTTGTTTGTTCCGTTCATTAGCGCAATACTGAGCTCATTCTCCCATCTCATCCCATACCAAGATGGCGGTCGGTGGGCGTGGCCTGGGGGCGGGCCAGACCAGCATCATCTCCACTGCGCGAGGAGGTACGTAGCACTCTTAATGTCCTCAGAACATTCTTACATCCGGGGCCTTATTCTAGAACCTTTGAATTCCCAATTCTGATGGAATTCGATTTCATGCAATGTTAATCCTTATGGCCGTGACCTGATTCCATCAGAATGGAATTGGGAAAACGTTCTGGAATAGACCTCCTGTTTTATAGGATGTAACCGCAAGAGATCTGTCAAATTTCTCGTGATTAACGTCGCACTGTTCTGCAACTAAGCTGATGGCGACGGATGAATGATTATGAGGATGATTGGGAGATGATGGTTAAGAATAGAAGGACAGTAGGAAGGTGCGGAAGGATTCCTTTAAATTTTAGACATCCAACTATGTGCCTACAGATTCTAAAGAGAAGAAACACACAGCCTCTTTGCACCACAAAGTAGTGCATTATTAATTCAATCTCTCAGGATTCTGTTACAAAATGAAACAGAAGTAAGAAGTGAAAAATGTTTCCCAACACTTGTGTGCGCGAAAGAACCGAGATATTGTATATTTTAAAGTAGGACGCTTCTTGTTCAACCCTGCAAGAACAAAAACAATATGAACAATTCGTCATCTTCATCTCCATATCATCATGATCATTCATCCGTCGCCATTAGCCTAGATGCATAACAGTGCGTCGTCGAACAGCTAGAATAAGATGTGCAAGGAAACTTTTACAATTTGAAACGTAAAGGAGTGTAAAGGAATGTGAAACTGGTAATCAGCATCTTTGCTTCTACTAAAGTAAACGGTTTGGCTTACAAAGCTTTGATGTAAAGATACTAGAGTTCCTCATGAATACAGTTATGATCGCCATGTCTGTTAATAATATAACTTTCACTTACACGGGCCGCGGGGGGGGGGGGGGGGGGGGGGGGGGGTGTTAGTGGTTGCCATGGAGACCGAGTCGCTTTTCATTCAGGGATTGAGAAGGTCGGGACAGCGGGGGACGTTTTAATTTGTAAATGAAAATTATGGGAGAAAATTCTTAAGATAGTTACTTGGGGAGATTTGAGGAGGTTGGTGAAACTAATTTGATTAATGTACTGTGTCTGAAATCTGGGAAAACAAACGCGAGTTTTTGGTCTTAAGACGGCTGAGTAGTGAGTTTGACTTTGAAGAGTTTTTTAATAGATTTGTATCAATATCTTTTACCAATGTAGGTAATTGTTAATAAAATAGGGTTTTGTACGAGTCTTCGGAACTTTTGTCCTACAGACGTTTAGTGCCTGAAAATTAGTAAAAATATGGCACTAAACGTCTGTAGGACAAAATAAAATTAATAACACATTCCAAACTAAGAAATTATTTTAATTGAACATTTCTGAAGACTCGTACAAAGCCTTTATAAACAATTACATTGGTAAAAGATATTGATCAAAATCGATGAAAAAGCTCTTCAAGGCCACGCTCACTACCCAGCCGCCTTGATGTGAGGTTCGCATTGCAAGACGAAAAGATGTGAAATCCTGCTGACTTCGCATTGCATTCTCCTCGGAGATCTCGACCCTCTCAATGGGATCTGACTGAGCCGGAAGATTAGAGGCCCGGGTTCGAGCCGAGGTCGGGAATTACATTCGAGCTCCGATGTTTTATAAGTAAGACGCGACGCGTTCGTTTTAATGCAATTTCCAGGAAATGTGTGAGATTATGAGTGAGTTTCATGAGAAGGCAATCAGAATTTATAAAATGGAATCTACACTTCGTTTACGCGAGGAGAGAGCTAAGTGGATTTAGTTTGTATTGTAATTACTTTCAAAAGTGAATCCACTGAATCCACCGAATCCACTGAATCCACTGAATCCACTGAATCCACTGAATTCACTGAATCAATCCACCGAATCCACTGAATCCACTGAATCCACTGAATCCACTGAATCAATCCACTGAATTCACTGAATCCACTGAATCCACTGAATCCACTGAATCCACTGTTAGCACATTATGTACTTCCCAGCAGAATGCATAATCAGGCTAGTCAAGCCGAGCGCGAAGCCAAGGAAACAGGAGTAACATTGAGCCTTTCAATACTCTGTTAAAACCAATAGCTAGGTTTAAACGGTCATTCAAGGAATTCACTTGGTTGCTTCCATGGCAATTAGTATTAATTGTTTAAAATTTCGCAGAGTTTGAAAATCTGGCCCTAAGCCTTCTAAGTCTCAAAGTAAAAACTAAAGTTTAAAGTCGGTTGCACTATAGAGGTTATATCTTCTGATCATTTAGTTCCTACATTTTGAACAGTTAAAATTATTAAAAATTATGAAAATATTTTCATAACTTCTTGAGACGGCACAACAAATAAGAGCACTTAAAATTTAACACAACAATCTTTGTGCCATAAACTCGATATAAAAGTAAAAGATTACCCACTTTGTTGCCTTCGACACGAGTTGGACGGAAATATTGAAATAAGTCATTGTTTTGCCTCCATTGGAATATGACCTCAACTTCATTCGCTATACTCTTAGGTCGAATCTTATTACTTTCTTTCACATTTCTAATCTTGAATGGTTCAAAAGTTATGACGATATATAAAAAGAAAATCCCAAGAATTTTCCTCGAGTACAAAGAGGTAAAAAATAATTTTTATAATTTTCGAACAATTCAAACATTCCCATTATTTGCTCTCGACTGAGGTAAAATGAAAGAAACACTGTTAAAGGTCGGTAAAGCAGAAATCCATTCAACCCCACTATAAACGAAATATAATCTCCTGTAAGGGTGAAAATTGTGAGTTATAAAGTGGAGTGTTGACACTTATTGGCTTCACTTCCGGTATTTTTCCCATGTTTCTCGCGCAGCGTGACGTACGTACGAGTGCCGAGTCTCCTTGCAATGCAAAGCTCCTGCATCGCGACTTTCAAGCTGCTCTCAGAGAATGCGCTGTTTCCCACCTTCAGGAATCCAAAGCATTGCGAGTGTTTATTGCGTTAGTTTCTCAACGTTCTCGCAGCGAGCTGGCAACATAGCTTCACAACATCCAAGTCGCATTCAACACTCTTCTTTTGACAGAGAAATCTATTTCCTCGTCATTCTTAAGTCCGCACCTTAATATAACAAACTTTGAAAACTTCTGACACTTCAAGGGGAATGCAAACTACACTTTTCAATTTAAAAGCAGCGAATAACGAAACATGCTTTACATTTAAAGCATTCGTTTTGCTTTTAAACAGTGTATGAATAAAGATCTTGGAAACTTTGGAATTTAAGATTACCTACTGCATTCTAATTCAAATGTTCAGTAGGATTGCAATTTATATCACTCTAAAAACGCGCAGCTTAGATCTGGAAGCAGTTCAACTAATCTTCGTATCTAAGTCATATGAATCCCTTGCAAATTATAGGTAGGTATTGGAAAACATATGTGAAGCCAAAGTCGATAATCCGAAAGAGATCGAAGTGAGGGGCATTATACTTTGTCGATAGAACAAATTTCACAAATGCAATTTTCAAAATAAGTTTATAATGTCAATTCCGCAAGTTCTTTGCTGATTGTCCTGACATTTCGAAACATAACAAGATTGGATTTTAACATTTAAACAATCGTGGGAAAGAGTTTAATTATCTTAGCATTTAATTTTAGAGTGTTTATCGGCTGCAAAATATCATCTCGATCAGAGTAACCCAATGGCATCTTCAATCGCAGGACATAAAATAGCAGGAGAGTCAAAAGTGTTTAATGATGAGTTTGGACAATGAATCAAACTCGATGAGATAATTTGCGTAATGTAAAAAGTAGTTATAACTGAAAAGTCCGCGATTTTTTTTTTTTTTATAAAATCCCATTAAAAATAATATCGGTTCAGAACTTTTTAACTATTCTGGGTTGGCTTTAACGTAAAATTTCTCAGCTCTTCAGACTTTTTTTTAGAATTTAATAATCGTAATACAAACAAGGCGTCTCAACAGCCGGCAAAAAGCAAAACTTTGTCGTCGCCTCGGCTTAAAGTTGAGACGTCATATTCTTATAAATAAAACAGCCACGTCCGAGGATGGAAAGCTCTCAAGCTCTTTGCCACGAAACTTGAGGTTTTATGTTCCACAGTTGTTGCGATAAAACCGCCAACACTCCAGCGCCGTCCTCAATGGATTTCTCCACCCGTATCAGCCTCAGCAGGGTGATTAATAGCATCACTATCGCCTCATCTCAGTCAATCACCAGATGCGATGCAGCATCATTCTCAGGAGCAGGAGTAGAAGATAAAGTCGGTTTCTTGTTGAGTATCATCTTTCATCTGAGCTGCATACAAAGAGACTCAAAACAGACGTATTTCTTGCAGAGTAAATAGATCGTAGCGACAGAATGCAATTCGTAGCTTGCACGAACTTCTTTTGGTTTATATCAGCAATACTAAATTATTGAATTTATCCACCTGAGAACGGACATTTTGTTGGCACGTTGAAGGGTCAGATTTATAACTTTATTGAGGTAAATCGATGTATTTTTGTAATGCGAGGGATTCCTCTTCGCACTGAAGATTTATCCGGAGCCTATACAATTTCCCAAGCGTCAAGAAAGCAGAGAATCACAGCTATTCTGCGTGCCATCAAGATGGTGGCAGGCAACAATGAGATGACATCACGTGCAAACTATGAATGGGTTCTATCCAGTAAGAGGTAGATATTACGAGCAAGCTGGCTCAGGAAGTAAAGCTCTGGACTTCTGATATACCGGGTTCGATGTTCGTCATAGGTTTTGTCGTGGTTTCCCTCAGTCGAGAGGTAAATGATGGGAAGGTTCCTTACTAATAGGTCACGGTCGCCTCCATCCATCCTACCTATTCTTCTACGGAACAGGTTGAAGGCCCGGGTTCGATTCCCGCGGCCGTCCTTCCTGACTGGGTTTTTCGTGGTTTTCCCTCAGTCGACAGGCAGATGCTGGGAAGGTACCCTACTAATTGTCCAAGACCGCCTCCTTCCCACCTTCCATCCTTACCTAATCTTCACCATCATCTCCCAATCATCATCATAATCATTCATCCGTCGCCATTAGCCTCGATGCAGAACAACACTAAAACAAAAGTAAAATAAAAAGATAGATTATATTCCATGAAATGAAACTTTGCCAATTCGGTCAAAACGATAGTTTTTCATTTCTAAGACAGATCTTTAGCTTCGTAATTGGAACGTCAATTGCAGTATCGAATGAAATGAATGAAGTTATACAAATCATAAGTAGACAAAAACTAATTATATTTTCTTCTTGTCTGTAATACTTTTAGATCAAATTGCAATATGGGAGGACGCCATTACTTTAGAAGGTTCCGAGTTGGAATCCAGTTGCATGGTTTTATGCATTTTCTAGTGCATTCCATTATTAAACATTTATATTTGACTAACAAAGTGTATACGTTGTTATCTGTGAATGTATACATAGAAATGGAGTTTTAATGGAAACAGAATACATACAAAACAACCCTGAAGGTGGAACGCAGATAAAATATGTTTCGCGTCGAATGTTTTCATTTTCAGTTCATTGGATTGGATTTGTTTTGTGAAAGCGTGATTTCATTTTAGAGAGGGATTTAAAAACGAAGCACAATTCATTAGTTATGTGGTTCGATGGAGTTGTGGGTAAGCTGGAAAACCCACACATTTTCGAGGCACCAAATGGAAGCTTCATTTCAACGTCAAAATCAATGTATTCATGAATTTGTGAAATTATAATAATATGAAAATGTTGCCGAGATAATTACAACTGGGATTTACATTTGGCTCGTCCACCTCCATATTTAGTAGTGTAGAATGACGTCACTGTGCGTGGTTTACTGACTGGCGGGGCGCTTCCCTTAGTCTGAAAAATACGAGATGAAATAACTGAGCTTAGAATACTAAAAATACTCGATATTTTCATGAGTTTCGTTTCAAATAATATTGTTTTAAAGCCAAATTGCATGAGGGAAGGTTTATCGACTTAGGGCCGGTCTTTAAACTCTGCTAACTTTTAAACGGTTGATTAGGACTGTATTGTCATGGCAACAACCAATATGACATTCCTAGAATGGTTGGTTTTAGCAGAGTATTAAAAAACTAGACCTTAGAATATAAGTTTTCATTCAAATAACTTAATATCGCGGGTCTCTCATAGGATGTTTTGTGAAATTCGTCGTAATTATTATTCGACGAAGTATCACCATAACGTTTGTAAAGCCTCCCTAGAATATAATAATAAAACTGTGATCGTGTATTGATTAGGTCCTCCGTGACCGAAGTTTTATCCTAAGGCGAGAGACAAATGCTATTAATATGCCACGACCGTCTCCTTCCCACCGCCTCTCGATATTCTTCATCATCATAATCATTCAGCCGTCGCCATTAGCCTAGCTGCAGAACAGTGCGACGTTAAACCTCATGAAGTGGTGGGGGGGGGGGGGGAGAATGTGATAAGAGCAGTTCTCCTTTATGACATCTCTTATGGTTGAAAGTTAATAACATTGAACCTCAAGTTGTGAGAATGTGGGTCACCAAGACGCTTTCACCCCTCAGTCGGCGCGATTGTGTAACATTCTTGTCGAGATCTTCTTTTATCTCCTTCTAACACTCTGAAGGATCGATCTAGCTGTCTCCTTGCCCCGCTATTGGCCAGACTCTGGATGACAGTTACATTGACGCTTGATTGACAGCTGTTGTCAACAGGTTTTGTGAATTCAATATTCAGCCGGATTTATTACAGGTGGAATCTCTCTGACGATTCACTGCGATCGTGTAACTTAACCGATCGACAACTGTTATGGGAGAATAACATTGACACGTCAGAGTCGATCGACAATAATCTCCCACAAGAGTTATCGTTAGTTCTGTACCTCAGAGGTAGAAGGTCCGAGTCCATTTCAATGATTCTTGAGGTGTAAACCAGTAATTCTGTCTTCATTCAATCATATTTGTAATGGTGACATGAGTCATTGTGTAAGAGAATTCTTCAATATAACTTTATTGGTTGACATCAGTCAAATTTGCAATTAATAGAGCTTTCGAAAGTGTGCTACGCAAGATCGAGAAAAGTGACTTCCGTCCTTCTACCTCTGAGGTACAGAGTTCAGTGACATTGTGCCGAGAAGATTAATTTTGTGTTCCCTGAAACAGAATAGATTTGTCATAACAAACAACTCTCGTCTTAAAACAGTGAGGCCAAATGGCAACAACAATCATCAAGTCGTTAGGGAAGTTGTTCATTAAATCATTTCCAAGTTCACATTTCCATGGCTTTCTTCGTAACTCGCTGGACGATGAGGCGCTGGCTGGAAACTTCCAGGAGTTGGAACAAGGAGAGGAAATATCCGACCCTAACTTCCCGCCGAGACTTTCACTATTCACCTTGAAGTTAGAGATGCGAGGCGGACAATGTTCTAGGCGTATTTTTCCGGGAAATATTCATATTTAATTTTTTTTTATAAACTTTAGGAAAGTTAAACAAGTTTTTAAAGATTTATGACTAAGTATTATTATTAAAACAATCCAAGGTTTAGGGATATTGCGTAGTACGTCATGTTTTATATAAAATTATTTATTTCTGTCAACAATTTCGATTTTAATTTCAAAATCTTCCCCAGGTTATACGTATACCTACAGTTTGTTTTTCCTTTGTTTGAACTCTCAACAGACGGAGCCACCGTCAGTTGTTCTGCTAGGCCGAGAAAGACAACATTGCAAGGTGAGCGCGCAATGAAGTCTTTCTCGGCCTAGCAGAACAACTGACTGTGGCTCCATCTGGTGAGAGTTCATACATAGGAAAAACGAACTGTAGTGTATGAAATTAATATCAAAACTGTTGAGAGCAGAGAAATAAATAATTTGATATAAAACACGATGTACTACGCAATATCCCAATACTTTGAAGTGTTTTAGGAAAGTTATTTTTGCAATTTGTAGGACTACAACTGAGTGTTTGTGGCATAAAAATTCAGAAAACATCAGAATTATGTTAATTTTTCAAAACATATTGTTTTCTGCCAATACTGTTCAATGGCAAGACTTGATGTGCAGTTTAAACTATTTTATGACATTTCAACCATTTCATATGTTAAATTTATGACCAAGTAGTTAGTGTAAAAGTGACGATATGGTATGCCAGAACAATAATTCTAGAAAATATTTTATAAAGCGGACAAATTTCCGGAAAATTAGCAGCTCTACTTGAAGTAAAAGTTCAGTTGTCTTGATGTCTTCTTTCAACGTGAATGTTATAAGTCGAGGGTTGGTGGAAACATAAAGTTATGTTCAGAAAATAAAGTTATGTTCAGAAAATAACATGACATGTTCTGAAAACAAAGTACAGACGCATGCATTGAAGTAACATTATCCTGTGAAGTGGTAAATTTGTCACCAAATGGGATTTTATAAGCGTGCAAATTAGTTTATAACGCTTGAAAGATGAAAAACCCGGCGTGAGGGGCCTCTAGAGTAGGGGAGGCCGGTACATAGTGGGACGGATTTCTTATTATTGCTCTAGTTTGTTTATTATTTTAAAATTTTGAAATGTTGAATAGCCAATAGTTGCGCACCATAAATTAGAATGCATGTGCTATTTTTATGAAATTTTAATATCTACAGATAAGAAATTAATTGCGTTGTCCCACTATGTACCGTTGTCCCACTATATACCGCTTTCCGGTACATACTGGGACACTGCTGGTACATACTGGGACAATGCTATTTTTCAAGGGAAATACTATGGAATAATTTTTGAAACAAGTGACATGTGATTTATTATCTGATGTATTTACTTATAGGTAGGTAATTAGTCCGTTTTAATCCCGTCATTAATCCACCGCCTTCGAGGAATTTTCGGCATCTTTTTTCGGGGAAAAAAATATATGTTAAAAGATTAATTTAGGTCCATTAAAAAATTTGGTATGAATTAAAACAATTAACTACTTGTATCAACAAATAATTTAAGACCCACACAAAAGTTATGAACAGAAATATAGCCCAGTGGTACATAGTGGGACATGTCCCACTATGTACCGTTCTGACTGTCCCAGTATGTACCGTTTAACAATATTTTTAGTTTTATTTTTTCAAATATGAAGGCAGGTGAAGAGAGCATTCATCAATAAACCTACTTCATGCCAATTGAATACACATCATAACCATACGTTTCAACTAGCCATAATAAGTAAGAGAAAAAAGCAATCAAAAACATTGTAAACACAAAATTTCTACATTTTGCAAAACTGATATTACAAGTGGAGTATCTCAATTATTTCAAATACAAACATATCTTGAAAATATGTCCAGGAGATGTGATTTATTGTGCTGACATCAATTAGGCATCTTCACTATTTTTTTTCTTGACCACAAGGCAAGAAATTCAAATGTCCCACTATGTATACCGTGTCCCACTATATACCGGCCTCCCCTACGTTCTACAAGGAATTAGCAACAGCGAAAAATCTATTCGCCGCCAGTCGCCGCCAGAAGATGAAGGAAGTACATACTTCTAAACGTCGCGAACGGCCCTCATCAGGGCCACCAGCACCTCCAACGGAACAAACCGTCACAACTGCCAATTCATTGCACGATGGTTCCGAAAACGTCCACGACATAATCTATTTTCCATTTAGAATTCCTATTTTCCAAACCAATTTTGGCTAGTTTTCTGACACTACCTCTTCCTCACCTCATAACAATAGATGACCCGAGATAATCCACATTTCTGAGGTGTATATACATCATTTTATTGGCGTTTGTATTTTGGCATTTGCCCTCAGGCGCTGAAAGGTCCTTGTAGAATGTACTGTAGTGCACCCTACCCTATGCCAGGCCCCTAGACCCTGGCCCCTAGACCCGGGGCCCTACAACTGGGCCTCTAGACCAGTCTTTGTCGTCTTGTCAGATCCTTCCCCCTTTCATTAAAATTCCCTCGAAGCATTTTGTCTAAAATTACATATTTTGGACTTTCTTTGCAGAGTCAGTGAACACAAGATTATTTATATATTAAAATAACGTCCATTAATTTGAATAATGTTTAGAATTTTATGTAAGTTTCAGAATGTAAACTGAAAAGCTCAATTTCTTCCATCGCATTGGTAAATATAATGGTATTCAGCGAAGGAACAAATGTTTCAAATTCAAATTCTCGCGCATACTTCCAAAGTTGGCTCGATGCATAGGAAAATAGTGCAATTCTCCATTCCGTGAAGAAATGTTCATCTTTCAACGTCGCCCCGACAATGATACATCGATATCATTCGTTATAAATTCTGAATTCCACATTTCTACGTAGTTTTTGCAAATAACATCTTTCATCTTATCCGTGGAATTCAAAGAAATCCTCCTCCAAGTTTCCCCGTACATTGCTCGAGTCGAGATGTTTTCACACGAGATCGTATCGATTGATTCGGATCGATGAGGTGATAAGTTGTCGCCCGCCAACTGCCAGGAGGTGATGGGATTATGTGGTGACGTCAGATGCTGGTAATCGGGTTACGTCACGTGACATGGTGTCGAGGAAGGACGGCGCGGGAAGCGAACCCGGGACCTCCGGACTTAGGGTTCTTCTAGCAGAGGGCTGAGCTGTCCGGTACTTTTTTTATATCGCTAAAAATACTGTAAATTTTATATATGTGATATAATAATAGTATAAAAGGATTTTAAAATAAGTTTATGGATGATGAAATAAAACACACCCAAAATAAAAAAGTAATATTACTGAAAATATTACAGTAAAATATGATGGAATTGTGGTTTCCCTGCTTTTCCACCCCATAACTAATCAATAATCATTGATTAAGACAAGATAGTGATAACAAACATAACACGTGTTATGGGAAACTGCTCATTTAGGCCAAGCAACGAAGGCTAAAAACAGGCCGAACCCGGGACCAGGCCGAACCATGTAAAAACTTATTATTTTATCATTATAAATAGCGACTTTTACAATTAAATTCATAAAGATATGCATTTATGTATTTATTTAATGTACTTATTGTCAAATAGGGGGTTTTAGAAGAATTTTGAATATTTGTGACGTCATTTCCGGTATTTTTTATTGGTAATTTCTGGTTTTACTATTAATCTGTTCTGTCATATGACCGTTGGAGTCAATTGCCACCAGTTCCGTTATAATCGGTTCAGCCGTTTTCAAGATGATGCCACTTCCGGTTTCAAAATGGCGTCCCAAATCTCTCTTTGGGCTAGGTTTTATCAAGCTCCAAAATTCTATAAGTGACAACATTTTCTGATCAAACAGTTCCGCCGTTATGCCAATAATTGCGTTATATTGATGTTTAATTTTTCATATAATTTGATTAAAATTTTGTTTGACAACAATTAGTAGATGCGTGGTGAACTTTTTATCATATTCATACCAAAAATATAAGGCTTTATTACCAACATTTTCCTGTAAAAACATTTATTCTAGCTCCTTTAGTTACGTCACTACGACTAATTATTTAAATGACGTAATTTTATTAAATAATTGAATAATTCCAAAAATAATTAATATTATCACCCAATTTTTTTCGACTATTGTATCCTCATATATTACATACGTTTTATTGAAAACAAATATCAAAATGTGTCCTGTGATTCTTAAAAAAAATATTTTATGTTCTCAAAGTTTGAACTTTACACGTAATTTTGGGCAATTTCCCTTCACATCTCTGCGTAAAACTTTTTTTTGTTGTAATCAGCGAATTTTTCTAAATAAGGTCTGATGAAAAAGACAAATCTTGCAATTTGTCCCGGGTTAAATGCTTCGTTGCTTGGCCTAATTCAAAAGCAAGTACAAGAACTCTTCTGTGCCTTTGACTTTATATGACATTAATGAAACTCATCTCTGATTGATTGCTCATGAGAAAGAAGCTGCTGCGATCTCGAGGGCGATTTTCTAACAAACTTAAACATAGTCACGTAGACGTTAAACGAAAGAACGAAATTACAGTCCAATTGGGATTGTTGGAAAATGTTCGACAATGGGATTAGATCAACTTCTAGAAATATCTAGAGATGTGACAAATGGGACTCGAACTCTTGTCCCCCCGGGCAGTTCCCAATTCCACATGACAAAGTAATAATAACTTCCCGTTGTGAAATAAACGAGTGTCCATTATTCCTCGCCGGATTAAAAAGATAACCGAAACCCTCCGAATGTTGTAAGAAGAATATAAAAGTGAAATATGATTTCAATTCCGTGCCAAGAAGATCGTGACAGAAAGCTCTCGGGAAACTGTGGTGTTATTAAGTTTCGATTTGCGTCTCTTCTGCGGCTAGAGATGTCTTCTTGGATTAAAGAGGAGATTCAGAACAGATCAGGACCACTTCTTGTCTCTTATGTTTTAAGGAACAAGGAGTAGAGCTTTCATTTGAAACAGATCTTACTTACTAGCTCTGTGTAACGCGTTTTCGATTTGCGTCTTTTCTGCGGCTAGAGATGTCTTCTTGGATTAAAGAGGAGATTCAGAACAGATCAGGACCACTTCTTGCCTCTTATGTTTTAAGGAACAAGGAGTAGAGCTTTCATTTGAAACAGATCTTACTTACTAGCTCTGTGTAACGCGTTTTCGATTTGCGTCTTTTCTGCGGCTAGAGATGTCTTCTTGGATTAAAGAGGAGATTCAGAACAGATCAGGACCACTTCTTGCCTCTTATGTTTTAAGGAACAAGGAGTAGAGCTTTCATTTGAAACAGATCTTACTTACTAGCTCTGTGTAACGCGTTTTCGATTTGCGTCTTTTCTGCGGCTAGAGATGTCTTCTTGGATTAAAGAGGAGATTCAGAACAGATCAGGACCACTTCTTGCCTCTTATGTTTTAAGGAACAAGGAGTAGAGCTTTCATTTGAAACAGATCTTACTTACTAGCTCTGTGTAACGCGTTTTCGATTTGCGTCTTTTCTGCGGCTAGAGATGTCTTCTTGGATTAAAGAGGAGATTCAGAACAGATCAGGACCACTTCTTGCCTCTTATGTTTTAAGGAACAAGGAGTAGAGCTTTCATTTGAAACAGATCTTACTTACTAGCTCTGTGTAACGCGTTTTCGATTTGCGTCTTTTCTGCGGCTAGAGATGTCTTCTTGGATTAAAGAGGAGATTCAGAACAGATCAGGACCACTTCTTGCCTCTTATGTTTTAAGGAACAAGGAGTAGAGCTTTCATTTGAAACAGATCTTACTTACTAGCTCTGTGTAACGCGTTTTCGATTTGCGTCTTTTCTGCGGCTAGAGATGTCTTCTTGGATTAAAGAGGAGATTCAGAACAGATCAGGACCACTTCTTGCCTCTTATGTTTTAAGGAACAAGGAGTAGAGCTTTCATTTGAAACAGATCTTACTTACTAGCTCTGTGTAACGCGTTTTCGATTTGCGTCTTTTCTGCGGCTAGAGATGTCTTCTTGGATTAAAGAGGAGATTCAGAACAGATCAGGACCACTTCTTGCCTCTTATGTTTTAAGGAACAAGGAGTAGAGCTTTCATTTGAAACAGATCTTACTTACTAGCTCTGTGTAACGCGTTTTCGATTTGCGTCTTTTCTGCGGCTAGAGATGTCTTCTTGGATTAAAGAGGAGATTCAGAACAGATCAGGACCACTTCTTGTCTCTTATGTTTTAAGGAACAAGGAGTAGAGCTTTCATTTGAAACAGATCTTACTTACTAGCTCTGTGTAACGCGTTTTCGATTTGCGTCTTTTCTGCGGCTAGAGATGTCTTCTTGGATTAAAGAGGAGATTCAGAACAGATCAGGACCACTTCTTGCCTCTTATGTTTTAAGGAACAAGGAGTAGAGCATACATTTGAAACAGATCTTACTTACTAGCTCTGTGTAACGCGTTTTCGATTTGCGTCTTTTCTGCGGCTAGAGATGTCTTCTTGGATTAAAGAGGAGATTCAGAACAGATCAGGACCACTTCTTGCCTCTTATGTTTTAAGGAACAAGGAGTAGAGCTTTCATTTGAAACAGATCTTACTTACTAGCTCTGTGTAACGCGTTTTCGATTTGCGTCTTTTCTGCGGCTAGAGATGTCTTCTTGGATTAAAGAGGAGATTCAGAACAGATCAGGACCACTTCTTGTCTCTTATGTTTTAAGGAACAAGGAGTAGAGCTTTCATTTGAAACAGATCTTACTTACTAGCTCTGTGTAACGCGTTTTCGATTTGCGTCTTTTCTGCGGCTAGAGATGTCTTCTTGGATTAAAGAGGAGATTCAGAACAGATCAGGACCACTTCTTGTCTCTTATGTTTTAAGGAACAAGGAGTAGAGCATACATTTGAAACAGATCTTACTTACTAGCTCTGTGTAACGCGTTTTCGATTTGCGTCTTTTCTGCGGCTAGAGATGTCTTCTTGGATTAAAGAGGAGATTCAGAACAGATCAGGACCACTTCTTGTCTCTTATGTTTTAAGGAACAAGGAGTAGAGCATACATTTGAAACAGATCTTACTTACTAGCTCTGTGTAACGCGTTTTCGATTTGCGTCTTTTCTGCGGCTAGAGATGTCTTCTTGGATTAAAGAGGAGATTCAGAACAGATCAGGACCACTTCTTGTCTCTTATGTTTTAAGGAACAAGGAGTAGAGCATACATTTGAAACAGATCTTACTTACTAGCTCTGTGTAACGCGTTTTCGATTTGCGTCTTTTCTGCGGCTAGAGATGTCTTCTTGGATTAAAGAGGAGATTCAGAACAGATCAGGACCACTTCTTGTCTCTTATGTTTTAAGGAACAAGGAGTAGAGCATACATTTGAAACAGATCTTACTTACTAGCTCTGTGTAACGCGTTTTCGATTTGCGTCTTTTCTGCGGCTAGAGATGTCTTCTTGGATTAAAGAGGAGATTCAGAACAGATCAGGACCACTTCTTGTCTCTTATGTTTTAAGGAACAAGGAGTAGAGCATACATTTGAAACAGATCTTACTTACTAGCTCTGTGTAACGCGTTTTCGATTTGCGTCTTTTCTGCGGCTAGAGATGTCTTCTTGGATTAAAGAGGAGATTCAGAACAGATCAGGACCACTTCTTGTCTCTTATGTTTTAAGGAACAAGGAGTAGAGCATACATTTGAAACAGATCTTACTTACTAGCTCTGTGTAACGCGTTTTCGATTTGCGTCTTTTCTGCGGCTAGAGATGTCTTCTTGGATTAAAGAGGAGATTCAGAACAGATCAGGACCACTTCTTGCCTCTTATGTTTTAAGGAACAAGGAGTAGAGCTTTCATTTGAAACAGATCTTACTTACTAGCTCTGTGTAACGCGTTTTCGATTTGCGTCTTTTCTGCGGCTAGAGATGTCTTCTTGGATTAAAGAGGAGATTCAGAACAGATCAGGACCACTTCTTGTCTCTTATGTTTTAAGGAACAAGGAGTAGAGCATACATTTGAAACAGATCTTACTTACTAGCTCTGTGTAACGCGTTTTCGATTTGCGTCTTTTCTGCGGCTAGAGATGTCTTCTTGGATTAAAGAGGAGATTCAGAACAGATCAGGACCACTTCTTGTCTCTTATGTTTTAAGGAACAAGGAGTAGAGCATACATTTGAAACAGATCTTACTTACTAGCTCTGTGTAACGCGTTTTCGATTTGCGTCTTTTCTGCGGCTAGAGATGTCTTCTTGGATTAAAGAGGAGATTCAGAACAGATCAGGACCACTTCTTGCCTCTTATGTTTTAAGGAACAAGGAGTAGAGCTTTCATTTGAAACAGATCTTACTTACTAGCTCTGTGTAACGCGTTTTCGATTTGCGTCTTTTCTGCGGCTAGAGATGTCTTCTTGGATTAAAGAGGAGATTCAGAACAGATCAGGACCACTTCTTGCCTCTTATGTTTTAAGGAACAAGGAGTAGAGCTTTCATTTGAAACAGATCTTACTTACTAGCTCTGTGTAACGCGTTTTCGATTTGCGTCTTTTCTGCGGCTAGAGATGTCTTCTTGGATTAAAGAGGAGATTCAGAACAGATCAGGACCACTTCTTGCCTCTTATGTTTTAAGGAACAAGGAGTAGAGCTTTCATTTGAAACAGATCTTACTTACTAGCTCTGTGTAACGCGTTTTCGATTTGCGTCTTTTCTGCGGCTAGAGATGTCTTCTTGGATTAAAGAGGAGATTCAGAACAGATCAGGACCACTTCTTGTCTCTTATGTTTTAAGGAACAAGGAGTAGAGCTTTCATTTGAAACAGATCTTACTTACTAGCTCTGTGTAACGCGTTTTCGATTTGCGTCTTTTCTGCGGCTAGAGATGTCTTCTTGGATTAAAGAGGAGATTCAGAACAGATCAGGACCACTTCTTGCCTCTTATGTTTTAAGGAACAAGGAGTAGAGCTTTCATTTGAAACAGATCTTACTTACTAGCTCTGTGTAACGCGTTTTCGATTTGCGTCTTTTCTGCGGCTAGAGATGTCTTCTTGGATTAAAGAGGAGATTCAGAACAGATCAGGACCACTTCTTGCCTCTTATGTTTTAAGGAACAAGGAGTAGAGCTTTCATTTGAAACAGATCTTACTTACTAGCTCTGTGTAACGCGTTTTCGATTTGCGTCTTTTCTGCGGCTAGAGATGTCTTCTTGGATTAAAGAGGAGATTCAGAACAGATCAGGACCACTTCTTGCCTCTTATGTTTTAAGGAACAAGGAGTAGAGCTTTCATTTGAAACAGATCTTACTTACTAGCTCTGTGTAACGCGTTTTCGATTTGCGTCTTTTCTGCGGCTAGAGATGTCTTCTTGGATTAAAGAGGAGATTCAGAACAGATCAGGACCACTTCTTGCCTCTTATGTTTTAAGGAACAAGGAGTAGAGCTTTCATTTGAAACAGATCTTACTTACTAGCTCTGTGTAACGCGTTTTCGATTTGCGTCTTTTCTGCGGCTAGAGATGTCTTCTTGGATTAAAGAGGAGATTCAGAACAGATCAGGACCACTTCTTGTCTCTTATGTTTTAAGGAACAAGGAGTAGAGCTTTCATTTGAAACAGATCTTACTTACTAGCTCTGTGTAACGCGTTTTCGATTTGCGTCTTTTCTGCGGCTAGAGATGTCTTCTTGGATTAAAGAGGAGATTCAGAACAGATCAGGACCACTTCTTGCCTCTTATGTTTTAAGGAACAAGGAGTAGAGCATACATTTGAAACAGATCTTACTTACTAGCTCTGTGTAACGCGTTTTCGATTTGCGTCTTTTCTGCGGCTAGAGATGTCTTCTTGGATTAAAGAGGAGATTCAGAACAGATCAGGACCACTTCTTTCCTCTTATGTTTTAAGGAACAAGGAGTAGAGCTTTCATTTGAAACAGATCTTACTTACTAGCTCTGTGTAACGCGTTTTCGATTTGCGTCTTTTCTGCGGCTAGAGATGTCTTCTTGGATTAAAGAGGAGATTCAGAACAGATCAGGACCACTTCTTGTCTCTTATGTTTTAAGGAACAAGGAGTAGAGCTTTCATTTGAAACAGATCTTACTTACTAGCTCTGTGTAACGCGTTGATCAGCGAGCACTGACACGTACAATATCAGGAAATGATTTGGAAAAAGTGTAATAACATCAATAACTCTTTCATTTCAAGACAGGTTTCACTAAATATTTGGAAAATATGATAAATGATGACCTTTAATTTGATCGCAACAATATCGTTTTTCAAGAAATCGAACGATTATGCTATTTAACTTCAGCCAATCAGAGGCTATATTTTAGAAACTAAATAGCAAATCAGAAGAGCGGCCTTGACTTGTATGGAAAATATTAGCTCGATCGGAGAAACAGTATGGTATATCGGAACAAAAACCCGGAAGAAAACAAAAAAATAGCAAAAAAGAGGAGATCACAATAATTCGTGTGTATTATTTTCGTCCATATTTTAATAATCGTAATTAGAAGTCATACACATTAATGATTATTAAAGGTTGACGTCGTGAATGACTTATGACTAAGTATTTAATATGCTTTCGGTTCCCTCGTCGTCGATCTTCTCTAGAGAACGTGAAAAACAGTTCTCCATATCAAAGATTCATATCTCACTTTGCGAGGCGACGACAGATTTGACATTTCTACAGAGGAATTTATGACACGAAGAAAAACCTCATGCGCGATATTCAAATCATATTGACTTTCCTTTTCCATAGCGAGTTTATTGAGATGACGTCTTTTCTCGCTTTATCGCACAGATCTCAGAGCAGTTTCTTCGTCTTTTGGCTTTGTACACATCATACCATTCCTCCGATCACGCCGAAAGTTGGCACATAAGTTAAAGTTCATTCACGATTAGAATAGCAAGCCGTAATGGCGGCGTGTACTACCGTAGTCAAGTGAACGTATACCTAAACATGTAAATATCAATATAATAATCAAAAAATCTGTACAATACGGTTGTAGATAAAAATAAATCAATTTTATTGAATTTTTATAATATTTACTACTTTTAAAAATTGTGTATTTGACATAATTTATACAATTTCAATAATACAAAGAAGAAAGTCTTGCCATTGACAGGGCAGTGTTCAAGTGACTGACCAATGAACGACGTGATCGACTAAAACGTCAGTGATATTCTTATTGTGAACGAACTTTATAGTACACGTGACTTCCATCATAACATATCTTTTTCTTTGAAAAAGTGAAAGTGGCAGCGTTCAATTTGATTGAGAGAAAACGGAAAACTAAAATATGAAATACAACAGTGCGATTAAGGAAAAGTATTTGAGTGGATTTTGTGTATCATTTTGAAACGATAGGCATTTCCGGATCTCGTTTAGGCCTAACGTTCAGGCGGTAAAATCCATTCACTGTTGGAATGACGACATTGAAGTAAAAAGTCAAGCCATTTATTAGATTACCGTTCAGCAATCTATTTGAACAATTTGTTAACATTGTAAATATCAGTACAGATATTTTACAGTCATTGAAATCGTATTCAAAATTGAGCTAAATGACTACGCTTGACAGTAGATTTCAAGGTCATCATTTTTACGGCGAATGTATTTTAAAGCTAGCTGCGGAACAATAATACTAATCTATTCATGAATCTAGAAAAAATCTACATATTATAGTCAGCTGAGTGTATGTAATGCATCATATGGCCCATATGGGTTGTTTATTGCATTTAAATAAAAAATGCAAAACTCCACAAACTAATAACATACTATGTACATGCATATTCCCGCCTGCAGCTGTCATAACATGTTAGATCCTGTCGTGACCTGTTTTCAGTTTCATTATTCCTGCCTTCCATTCGTCGTCATGGCAACCAATCAGAATAAAACAAGCCACTCTATGACAAGAGCCAACATCGTTCTTGTTAGAAATAACAAACTCAACATTACGACGAACAATGAAAATAACAAGTATATTGCAGTGAATTACGGAAGTGGAAGCGAAATAATATATCCGTTATTTTATGCCGGAGGACATCTTTTTGATAACACAGACTTGTGTACGTTTCAGCAGAAATATACAATCAGTTGGTAGTTTCAAGTGAAGTTTTATTTCACGTTGTTTTGATATAAAGTCGTGTTGTTTCTTCAAGAGCTTGATTGAAGCTGAGACGAAACGACATCGTCTAAGTTGAAGCGAGAAGGAAAATGAAAAGCTTCATTTTAGTGCTGCACTAAAATAACATGGAATAACATGGAAAATAAATCGGCTGGCTCTATTGGCACGGCAGCCGTGCCCGCAAGGGGTTCATATTCTATTTACACCAGAGTAGCCGTGTGCGCATGAAGGCGTATTCTATTGGCACCAGAGTACACCAGAGCACGGTCGCCGTGTGCGCAAGAAGGCGTATGCTATTGACACCAGAATCCACCAGAGTTCACTCCAAGATGGCCGTCCTCTGAACAGCTGTTTTCCGGAGCCTATTTAGACTTTTTATACTAATGAAGAAGAATCGTGACGTTTTGAAAAGTGTAGGAACTGATCAATAATCAATACAATTAGGCCAGGGTCATACGTCACGACCCCAAACTTCGTTCTAATCGCATCTGTGCAGCTAAATGACTTCACTTACGCGCACTGTTTTACTTCTGGTGTAAATAGAATAGGAATTCATAGGAACACGGGAGCCGTTTGCGCAAGGGGTTCAAATTCTATTGCCACCAGAGTACACCAGAGTTCACTCCAAGATGGCCGTCCTCTGAACAGCTGTTTTCCGGAGCCTATTTAGACTTTTTATACTAATGCAGAAGGATCGTGACGTTTTGAAAAGTATTGGAACTGATCAATAATAATTACAATTAGGTCAGGGTCATACGTCACGACCTCAAACTTCGATCTAAACGCATCTGTGCAGCTAAATGACTTCACTTACGCGCACGGTTTTACTTCTGGTGTAAATAGAATAGGAATTCATAGGAACACGGCAGCCGTTTGCGCAAGGAGTTCAAATTCTATTGCCACCAGAGTACACCAGAGTTCACTCCAAGATGGCCGTCCTCTGAACAGCTGTTTTCCGGAGCCTATTTAGACTTTTTATACTAATGCAGAAGGATCGTGACGTTTTGAAAAGTATTGGAACTGATCAATAATAATTACAATTAGGTCAGGGTCATACGTCACGACCTCAAACTTCGATCTAAACGCATCTGTGCAGCTAAATGACTTCACTTACGCGCACTGTTTTACTTCTGGTGTAAATAGAATAGGAATTCATAGGAACACGGCAGCCGTTTGCGCAAGGGGTTCAAATTCTATTGCCACCAGAGTACACCAGAGTTCACTCCAAGATGGCCGTCCTCTGAACAGCTGTTTTCCGGAGCCTATTTAGACTTTTTATACTAATGCAGAAGGATCGTGACGGTACAATATGTTCTGACATTTTACTATACTGAGAATCGTGGAGTTATAAAGAGGACTGGGAACATTTATTATCTAATAAAATTTCAGCTATGGGTATGATAGCTCCAGTAAAATATCTTTGACGTCTAGATGCACTGATACGTGTCAGCCATTACACACTGGCAGCTAGAAGTACAACTTCACATTGCGCGCGCATGAGTTAACTGGGCAGACGAAGGAAAAAAACTCTCTATGGGTAGACAAATTCCAACGTGCGAAAATTAAAGCTGGGCAACCTAAAAAAATAGCTCTATGGTTAGGCAGAATTCAAACTTGTGAAAATGTCAAAATAAAAAATTTCGTCTCCGACCAGATTCGAACCGGTGTACCCTTGCACCGCAGGCAAACGCCTTACTGCCTGAGCTACAAAGCTGCTCATGCCGAGGTGCGTTAAAAACTGCTACATAAAATTACACACAGGCAGGCGTTGCTTACGCGCATCCTACTGCGCAATGTGTCGGTTGTCCCTTTAGCTGCCAATCATTATACGTACATGATTCCACTTTGAACATGATTCCACTTCCCCCTATAGCATAGGAGGAAGTGGATATACTACGTCACGACCTGAGTGCGGATATGACCGGTCCAAGTAGCCCCAATAGCCGGCTATTGATGCAAATTAAAAGACCTTGTGTTTTATGTCTACTTAAGTTGCAATATGGTTTCACTAGTATTTGTACTACGTGGCTGACCTAATTGCAATCAATTATTGATCAGTTCCTATTCTTTTTAAACAGTCACGACTCTTCTACATTAATTTAAGTCTAAATAGGCTCCGGAAAACAGCTGTTAAGAGGACGGCCATCTTGGAGTGAACTCTGGTGTACTCTGGTGGCAATAGAATTTGAACCCCTTGCGCAAACGGCTGCCGTGTTCCTATGAATTCCTATTCTATTTACACCAGAAGTAAAACAGTGCGCGTAAGTGAAGTCATTTAGCTGCACAGATGCGTTTAGAACGAAGTTTGGGGTCGTGACGTATGACCCTGGCCTAATTGTATTGATTATTGATCAGTTCCTACACTTTTCAAAACGTCACGATCCTTCTGCATTAGTATAAAAAGTCTAAATAGGCTCCGGAAAACAGCTGTTCAGAGGACGGCCATCTTGGAGTGAACTCTGGTGTACTCTGGTGGCAATAGAATTTGAACCCCTTGCGCAAACGGCTGCCGTGTTCCTATGAATTCCTATTCTATTTACACCAGAAGTAAAACAGTGCGCGTAAGTGAAGTCATTTAGCTGCACAGATGCGTTTAGATCGAAGTTTGGGGTCGTGACGTATGACCCTGGCCTAATTGTATTGATTATTGTTCAGTTCCTACACTTTTCAAAACGTCACGATCCTTCTGCATTAGTATAAAAAGTCTAAATAGGCTCCGGAAAACAGCTGTTCAGAGGACGGCCATCTTGGAGTGAACTCTGGTGTACTCTGGTGGCAATAGAATTTGAACCCCTTGCGCAAACGGCTGCCGTGTTCCTATGAATTCCTATTCTATTTACACCAGAAGTAAAACAGTGCGCGTAAGTGAAGTCATTTAGCTGCACAGATGCGTTTAGATCGAAGTTTGAGGTCGTGACGTATGACCCTGACCTAATTGTAATTATTATTGATCAGTTCCAATACTTTTCAAAACGTCACGATCCTTCTGCATTAGTAAGTATAAAAAGTCTAAATAGGCTCCGGAAAACAGCTGTTCAGAGGACGGCCATCTTGGAGTGAACTCTGGTGTACTCTGGTGGCAATAGAATTTGAACCCCTTGCGCAAACGGCTGCCGTGTTCCTATGAATTCCTATTCTATTTACACCAGAAGTAAAACAGTGCGCGTAAGTGAAGTCATTTAGCTGCACAGATGCGTTTAGATCGAAGTTTGGGGTCGTGACGTATGACCCTGGCCTAATTGTATTGATTATTGTTCAGTTCCTACACTTTTCAAAACGTCACGATCCTTCTGCATTAGTATAAAAAGTCTAAATAGGCTCCGGAAAACAGCTGTTCAGAGGACGGCCATCTTGGAGTGAACTCTGGTGTACTCTGGTGGCAATAGAATTTGAACCCCTTGCGCAAACGGCTGCCGTGTTCCTATGAATTCCTATTCTATTTACACCAGAAGTAAAACAGTGCGCGTAAGTGAAGTCATTTAGCTGCACAGATGCGTTTAGATCGAAGTTTGGGGTCGTGACGTATGACCCTGGCCTAATTGTATTGATTATTGTTCAGTTCCTACACTTTTCAAAACGTCACGATCCTTCTGCATTAGTATAAAAAGTCTAAATAGGCTCCGGAAAACAGCTGTTCAGAGGACGGCCATCTTGGAGTGAACTCTGGTGTACTCTGGTGGCAATAGAATATGAACCCTATGCGCAAACAGCCGCCGTGACTAGACCGTGAACGCTAGAAGGCAATGTTTTACGAAGTGAAAACTACTATTATAATTGTATGACGCATTTAATCTTATATTAAACAATAAAATACATGTCAAATGACCAGTAGATTGTAAATAAAGTTAATTACAGAAGTAAAAAAGATAATCCCTGACGGGGAATCGAACCCCGATCGTCTGCGCCCTAAGCCAATGGGCTAACCAACCGGCTAATGTTGCCACTGAGAAATTGTTGCGTTAGATGTCTACTTAACTTGCTATTTGGTGTCACTCTAGAATTTGAACTAGGTATCTAATGTGTTCGCAGCTCACTTGCACGGTCTACTACAGTGTCGTGTTCATAATACAAGGCCGTTTCCACACACGGTTTTACTCTGGTGTAAATAGCATACGCCTTCTTGCGCGCACGGCGAACTCTGGTGTAAATAGCATACGCCTTCTTGGGCACACGGCGAACTTCTGGTGTAAATAGAATTTGAACCTCTTGCGGGCACGGCCGCCGTGTGAATAGACACGCCGAAATAAATCCGCGTATTAAGTCTTATTATAAAATCCTCTTAGAATAAAATACATCCTATTAGAATAATTATTTATGGAAATGCCTACTAACATTTTTAAATAGTCTTAAATTCGAACAATCATAGATTTGGAATATTTTTTGACGTGGAAATATTGAATTTTGTATAAAATTGTCGAAGGATTTTAAATACTCAAATTCAGGGATGAAAATAAAGAGCGATTAGCATTTTTCCGAAGATGAAATTATTTCAATGCTCTGCTAAACCAGTAGTTAAGGTTTAAACGGTCATTCTTGGATGATCATTGGATGAATTACCATGGCAATATAATCCTAATTGACTGTTTAATAGTTAGCAAGGCACTGAAACACTGGGTTTTCGCGTCTTCACTGTTACATTCGCACTGAATTGACTGATACATTAACAGTGTAAACCCGGCTTTACCCCAAATATTTAAAATCATTTCGAAGTATTTAAGTGATCCAGAGACATCGATGGATGTTTGAAGTGTCATTCTGTTCTGTGAGCTGTTGTGTCCCAGCTCTGAAGGGTGGTGTTAGCATCATCACTTCAACATTACTTTACAAGATCAAAAGCACCACACAGAACAGAAACCTCAACCAAACTATTTCATTCCCTTGTCGATTCACTGCATCGTTGTGCTTATGGCAGCCAGGCGGCCTCACGTAGGGATGGAGAAAATATCGATATATCGATATAAATCGATATCAAAAAAATATCGAAAAATCGATACCTGAATATATTGAATATCGATATATTGAAATATCGATATATCGATATATATCGATATAAAAAAAACTCGAAAAATCGATACCTGAATATATTGAATATCGATATATTGAAATATCGATATATCGATATATTGAAATATCAATATATTGAAATATCGAAATATTGAAATATCGATATATTGAAGCATTACCGCATGATACAATTATGTTCTTAATTGAAGATTATACCTACTATGGCAAAATAATTCATATTTGCAGTGCAGCGTTTACCAAATTTATGGACAATTTCTCAGTTTATTCACATTTTCTTTCTTATCTGGCTAGTGACCCTATATTTTGGAACTGCTGTGTTATTTCATTTTAAATTTTCTTTTGAAATTCCTAGCAGTTTTAGGAACATTCATGCGATATATCAATATTTCCATTTCTATACATATATTATTTCCATTAAATCAATATTTCAATATATCGATATTTCGATATTTCAATATATCGATATTTCAATATATCGATATATCGATATATATCGATATATAAATGATATCGAAAGTCGATATCAAAATCCAAGTTCGCTCCATCCCTAGTCTCACGTGAAACGTCAAAAGCAACATCAGTTAGAATTGGATTTCAAATTGAAGCTATTCGTTAAACAATAGAACGTTTTATATCTTAATTAGTTTTATTGTCCACATTGCTGACAATGATTTTACGATGATTTAGTAATGTTGGGAAGGAGGCGGTTGCGAACTGTTATTTTACTGAAGCCGACCCATGATGATTCTAATAAAAAGCAAAGCCATTAAAAAAGTAAATTGCCAACAGTCCCCGTTTTCTAAAACTCGGAAAGAGTTAGTTTAAACTCGGCAATTTCGCCTCCCGTCTCCTCACAATCTGATGGTCTTAGTCCGCTTACGTGTCTGTTTAAATTGCATGAATGAGATGGAATTGCTCCATTCTGTGGGAATGACTGCGTGAGTCGGCTTTTAAGACATTTGCAGCTCTTCAGTGAGCCGAACATAAACATTGGTGGTGTAAACGTAAGCAAGTTCTAGAGCAATGAGGTGTTTCCGGCCTAAAATCAAGATAAATAAGACTAATGCGTTCAGAAGGCGCGTAGGAAGGGGCAAGGGATCCCCCCACTCGAGCAGTCACATGACCACCTTTCACCTTACAAAATTAAGTTTAACGTACCAGAATCAATTATACATTAAAGCAATCAAAAGTATTTGGATATTTCGAAATTTTTTTGTAAAATTATTTATTATTTTGTCTACAGTTTCGACAGATCTTTTTGATGTAAATTTGTAAAGTTTTGTCCCGAGGAATATTTTAATAGAAAAATCGAAACTGTAGACAAAATAATAAATAATGTAACAAAAAAATGACGAAATATCCCAATACTTTTAATTGCTTTAATAACAATAGCGATGAATCTTTAAAAAAATGTTCCCTTACCTATAAATTGTTTAAACTTTAAAAACCGCCCTGCGGGGCAACAATCGGGGGTTGTTTGCTTCTTTGTGCATTTTAGAGCCCTAGAATCACTCTTAAATTGTTTAAACTCTAAACAATGCCCTGCGGGGGTCAAACTGGGGGGTTTCGCCCCATTTAACCTCCCTCCGGATGTCGCAATCCCCCCCCCCCCCCCATGATGAAAGTAGTTTCTACGCGCCTGAATTTCAGAACACGTATTATAAAATAATGAGGTGAAAATCTTCACTCATACCTTGATATCATTATTTATAATTAAAATTAATGCTCCATTTAGTTCAACGTACTACATATGGTCATTATGTCCTGATAAAACTTACCCCCTATCGCGACTGCCAGTCGTACACAGACGTAGTATAAGTTGCTTAGATTAATTGATATTTATACAGAGGGATGATTTGCAAGACTGGTTTTATCACTGGCTTTTATCACAACATAAAGAGGCGGCTGTACACCCACGTACTTTAGTCGGTGAATGGAGCTGGAGCTCAAATTACCGTCAAAATTTGTTGAATGGTGGAATGATTATAGAAATGAGGTGGTTGGTTGGCTCTTATAATCAAACCCTCCAACCCCACATGCTCTCCATCTATCTGCTTTTAACTCGGTGCCGTCGTCTAATTAAGTTTTGAAACAGGAGCTAAAATTTCGGAAGTCATTTTAGAGTAAGCAAGTGGGCAAAGAAACTTAATATAACTTTTTGAAGAAACAGGAGTCAGGTGAAAATGAAAAGTGAAAAGCTCATAGTTCTAGATTGTGAAGATCACAAGAACGATACATTTCTGGTTGTTGATATGGCCAACAACACAAGGGTAAACATTTAAATTGTAAAACAGTGAAAACTTTTTGTCGATCATCTTTAGATCTTACTGCTCATCAACCAACATTTCCATTTTATTTTGTTCCTAATAGTACACACTACAATATAAGATCAAAAATGTATACCTTACCGACCTAATTTGTATGTAAAACGTTTTGAAAGTTTTAGATTTTTAGATGGCTCTTATGGGAACGAATTAATTTTCATACATTATTCTAATTTATTTTTAATCCGCACCAACAATATCAACAGAAAACTATTGATATATTCATTGACCAATATTGATGTATTGAAAACTTAAAATACTCTTGTCACCGACTTAATTTCTGAGATAGTGACATTTAAATGTATAAAACTCTTGAATGGGACAACTGAACTAGTCAAAACCACTCCTGTAGGTATTCTTTTACGAAAACTTTGTTATAAAATTCTTCATGATCTCATAATATAAAACAATGTTTTAAAGTTTAAACATGCGCTACCTGAATTAATTTATCTCGTGTAATGAATATAGTCAGTCAAAGCGATGGGTGAGACCCGCGCTCGTGTAGTAAACGCGCGGGTGTTCTGCGAGGGTTCCATTCAACACACCCGACACGATCTTGCGTCTCTGTCACACACATTAGTGTTCGCGTCAACACTTGACAGTCAAGATGGCGGGGGAAGAGAGAGAGTTCCATCTAAATGTTGGGAAACAAAGCAGGGTGTGACGTCATAAGCATTGCACATGAAACTTCAAGGAGAGGGAAGAAACTCACTCATATATTATTGCCGAGGAAAACGCTCTGGAAAACGCGTTGATAAGCGAGCCTTCGTATTGATGCGATTTGAGATGCGTTTGTAAGTCTCTACTCTATAGGCCTTGGAACGGAAGCAGCAAGATGACACTGATAATAATTGAAATTATTGGCATACATTTGAAATTCAAGGTTATAGATCAAAATGCCCTTATAATTTGAAGATAACAACAGATTGGTCTGAAAATTGGCAAAAATACCTCAAATATTGGTCCCAATGACCAGCTAATTAAAAGTTGATCGGTCAAACGGCTCTAATTGAAATTTTAAAAATCACAAGATAGGTGGTTTTAAATTTTAAACAATAGGAAAACTTTGTAAGATTGGGGACAATGTAAGTTGCAATGACTTGTCAAAATTTCAAAATGATCTGACCATAACTGATCGAAAGATTTTTTTTTAAATTTTTGTAAATAAGAATAATTGTATAACCTTTGGTATAACTGAGACTGATATTTAATAAATTAATATCATTTGAATTTCTAAATGCCCAGTTCCATGAACGGTATTATAAGACATGGTGTTTAACGTCGCACTGTTCTGCAGCGAGGCTAATGGCGACAGATGAATGATTATGAAGATGATTGGGAGATGATGATGAAGTGGAAGAAGGTGTGGCATTGTGATTTGTGACACTCTCGACTGAGGCTACCACGACAATCCTCCGTCAGAAAGTGGAATTCTGCATCAAAGTTTTATGATATAGTCAATGTTCCGAAATGAGTGGAGCAAATCATAGTTTTATACTAATTGTAATTGAAAGTGTTCCCATCTAACACATTTATTATTGAGTATCTTCTTTAAGTGAAGCTTCATCAGAAATTTTCTCTCGATTGCTTACAACCGCTTTTTCATTAACTTTTAAATTGAGCAAGTGCAGTTTCTGCAATCTAATTTATTGCGCTCTGAAATATAAAACTGTGTATCTGCGCCACGTTGCACTAAGAGATGAGGTCACAGATACTCCGCACATCAAGTTTATTTATTAGCCTTTATCTTGACTCATTTCCTCACTTCCTACGCCGGAAATCAATGAATAAAGCAGTAAAATCCAAAAGGATTTCCTCTCTAGAGATCTAGAGATATTTTAAAGTTATAACAACTTTTGAAAACTTATTATGTAAATAAAACTTCAGTCTTTAAATATTTATTCGTAAGGTCAGAGGATACTATTTTAATGAATACCTGTGACGTTTTCATGGGATGGTGGGGGAGAAAAATCCCCCTCTAGAAATCTAGACTAATTGTGCATTTGTAGGAATCCTTAAACAGTTGAAGATTTCAAATAATGTACATTTTATTAAACAGTTGATTAGGACTATATGCCATGGCAACAAACAATTACTTTCCTTGAATGACCGTTTAAGCTAACTACTGGTTTTACAGAGCATTGAAAAACTGGCCCTTTGACCAGTAACAGTTAATCTTTACGCACCCTCATCTTTGATTAAGTCCCTCTAAATTCCATTAGTTATTTAAGGAACATAAACGTCGTCGCCCACACATATTTATTCTGAGTGAACATTCGGTCATGTTGAACTAACTTCGCGTTTAGCCGAGTTAACAATTAATATCTTAATCTCGCTCACCAAACACCACGCGTAGCCAACACTTTGCATGACATTTCTATTCACAAACCGGGTTAAGGTGCTGCAAGCGCGAGCGATTTTGCAGCTTGTTGCAGGCATTTTGGATACGATTGGAGACCAAATGAGTTGAAATGATTTGAAATTTTAATCAAAGTTAGATAAAAGACAAACTTAGAGTTATTACTTGGTACATTTTGAATTTTGTTGCTTTGTTAATTAGTAATAATTAGTTAATTTTTGGTGAAATATGGTATATTTTCTTTGTCTCGCTAGGTGCCGTATATGAAATTTAATTTAAAAAGTGTGCCAAGTGATAACCCTAAGTTTGTCTTTTATTAAATCATGATTAAAATTTTAGATTATTGGTTATGGTCTCCAATCGTAGGTATAGGAAATTCCTAGTTTTGCGCGGTTTTGTTGAATAACCGGCGCCTAATTAACAAGGCACGAAGCAAAAATGAAAAAGTGCTACTAAAATACAATCAGACTGATCATGTGAACATCCTATCAAAGTTACACCAACTTATGAAACACCAAAAGCTCACACCACGCAAAAGCAACTCATCTCATGACATTAATGTTCACAAACCGAGTTAATAATCCATCCGAAAGACTGCGGCATCACTCACAATAACCAGCAACAAGTAAGACACAGTGATTAAAGCGGCGCCTGAACCGACGCTGTGAGTGGCGTCGCTCGTTATTCCGACGCCGCGAGTCATTAATAACATCCAGCGAGAATGTTGCCGAGCCGAATCAGTATTCAGCTCGAGATAAAGCGAAATCGACTGATGAAATGATACTCCTAATGTTTTATGCTTGTATTAATTACGTGCGCTCTTTGTAATTAGATTGATGAATTCAAGTCACTGTTTATATTGAAATTAATATTTATCTATTCATCAAGATCATTTGCACTTCAAAATCAATTCAGGAAACATATTTGTCTTTCAGGAGTCTGCATATTCATGTTTCGTCGTGAAACTTGAAACTTTTAGGGAAACTGCGCAGTGTTTTGATCTTGCTAGTTGAAATCATAGTCAAGTTGTTAAGCGGAAAATATCATTTGAGTTAGACATGTAGTTCCCATACTGATTTTATTTCTTGTAAATGCAACCAAAAGTGCAAGATAACAATTTCTCGTTCAAAATGAGGGTTAAAAACTCATTCCGTCGTCTATCAGAATAGGTATGACAACTGTTTTTCATGTTTATTTCAGAACTAAGAGAAATGGAGATTGCTTATTTTGAATCTAATCAACTTAATCCCGTTCATTCAATGCTCTACTAAACAACGTTTAAGTTTAAAAGTTTCTTAGTGGCCATACTAGGAATATCATTGCCTCGTCAATGTCGTTGCCTCGACAATCGAGCCCAAGCCAACCTTTTAAAATTTAGCCGAGCATTGAATAACTGGGCGATAAAGTTTATTTAGCAAGGTTTTAGGAGGAAACAAGACTCTACTCGTAAATAAACGTAGATAAATCTTCCGTCGGATTATATGAACCGCGATATCGAATACTTAAATCCCACACAGGAAGAGACTTTATTGGACATCGGCAAAGAAGTCGGTCGATAGAAAAGTTCTGTAGTAAAACATTGGCCGAGTATTTCAACTGCTTTTAGTACATCAACTGAGGTCCTACGACTCATACTAACACGGCATTGGTCACGGGGGACCAATCACGAAGCCCGACACAGTCACGTGACCGGAAGTAGTGATGTTTAACGGCGCACTGTTCTGCAGCTGGGCGCATAGGAAAAAAATCTTCAAGGGGGGGGGGGGGGGGGGATAATGTTGTTAACTAACTGGAGCTGAAGTCAGTGTCTATGAAGACAATGGGAGGTCTGGGGGAGGACCCCCAGCAAAATGCGGGTCAGGAGCGCACAGCCCCGGAAGTTTTCGAATTACAGGCAAGAATTTGATGCATTTCTACACGATTTTAACACAGTTTAAGCATATTTTTATCTGACATATAAGAACATAGGGAGGGGAATTGAATCAGAGGGGGGGATTCCCCCCCCCCTACCTACGCGCCTGTATGCAGCAAGGCTAAAGGGGATGGATGAATGATATCGATGATGATAATGAATAGGTAAGATGGACGGAGGCGGTCGTCGCGTATTATTAGGGACCCTTCCCATCATTTGCCTCACGACTGAGGAAAACCAAGAAGTTTCCTCAGTCGAGAAGAACAGTCACGAACAAAACCCAAGTATGAGTGATTTACAATGTTTTGCGACATGGAGATAAGCTAAGGCAAAATGTCTGGTTTAATGTGCGGATTACAAATGGTGACAGAAGGGGGCATTATGCAAAATACATTATGGCGAGTCTTTTGTTAGCGATGTGTTTGTGGAGGATGTTGTGTACGATTTATTATATGCACACTCTGGATACCAAGTGTACAGACAAGGAGATTGATTTTAAAATAAAATATAATATCAATAATCAACAACTCTCTAGATAATATGTGACAAATATTATAACATGGCTGAAATGACCGCAACGTTTAGGTTGCTTAACGTTTGAATTAAATTTTTCTCGTTCTGAGATGTTGAAGCTGATAGCTACTTGCCATAAACATTACAATTGGTGTCAGAAGTAGGATTACCAACGAAGTGAATTAATCTATTACTAGCATTCGAGGGGCTTAGAAGCAAAACCAATCCATCTCCACTTTATGGAGAAAACATAGCATTTCAGTCGTATTTCCTATACAAATAGCTAGTGGAATCCGTTTTCAATACACATTTTGTAAGATTTCTTGTAATCTAGAAGATGGTGAAAACTTTTACGTATACATTTTTTTTTTGAGGTGACAGGTTTGACAACAAAAATTAATTATTGGTAGAATTGCTCACAATTGTACATTCCTTATTTTGTTTGCAAAATTCATTGGGAGTGTACACTCAACAAAACATAAAACGGTATTTGAACGAAATAAGTTGCCTGCTAGTCAGGATCCTTGACAATCAATCATTGTTATTATCAATGAAATCAGAGATCACCTACTAGAGAAAGATGTTGACCTAGCATAGACTTTATCGGATAATGCCATCAAATCTTTTCAGCCAATCCGTTTCTTTCAAATACCGTTTTATCTTTTGTTAGAGTGTACGTTCGATAATAGAAAAAGGGAACGCTAACAAGTCAAAATAAATTAAATTCAATGGACAACAAATGTCACTGAGGTAAACTATTTACTTGATTCGAGGAATTACATGTTCCAAATATTATCTCGCATCCCATCATCCCACTGTTAGCATCGATCAATTCTTTCCCAGTGACATCTCTTCCATCTTCTATCGGCAGTTTTCAAGCGAGCGGAGCGAGCGTCTCCTCTTGAAACTTTGAATCTCTGTTTTTTGTTTATTTGTGTTTTCGCATTAAATTTCAAACAAAGTCACGGATCAAGTTAATTTTTTTTTACAAAACATTCATTACTATCCAGTGCAGAGTGCTTATGATTTACAGCAAAATCTGTATATTAGTTTCATCGGAAACTTGATTTGTAGTTTGTACTTAGCTTGGCAATGGGGATGAAAGAAATTATGTGTGCAAATTGAAACTGGAATCTTTTGACAGATCATCACCAAATTTCGCATGTTCATTGGGACCAGCATTATAAGTGTTTTTTGACAAATCTGTAATGAACTTCATTGAAATATAATCTCAAAATGTGCCTAACACTTTTTTGATCACTGGCACTTAGACAGATTATAGAGTTAGATTATCTTCAAAGGGTCAAGGTATGTAGATGAACAGATTTCACACTAATTCGTATGCAATACGAAGGTTCGCTTATCAACGCGTTACATCGAACGTTTTCCTCGTCACAAAACCAGATCTCTTTCTGTGAACTTCTCTTCATCACCTTGAACCTTTAATTAAATTTCAGAGTAATTTCTCTGATCTGCCGCTAAAGTCACGTGATTACTTTTCAAAGAGAGAGTCTCTTGATGCAGAAAGCTGCTCGACTCAAGTCTCTCGCTGAAACCTCGCGAATGAACTTCGTTCACCTGAGACCTCGCAGAGAGAAATATCTCTCCACTGCACTGTGACACTTCGTGGTTCAATACCTCGTTCACCTGAGACCTCGCAGAGAGAAATATCTCTCCACTGCACTCTGACACTTCGTGGTTCAATACCTCGTTCACCTGAGACCTCGCAGAGAGAAATATCTCTCCACTGCACTGTGACACTTCGTGGTTCAATACCTCGTTCACCTGAGACCTCGCAGAGAGAAATATCTCTCCACTGCACTGTGACACTTCGTGGTTCAATACCAGGGACTGGAACCAAAAGAAGCGTGATTTGTATTCGAGAAAATAAGGAACACAACTGACCTCTGGTGGATTTTGTGGTACTAGGTAAATGGCGGCTATCAATGGTGCATTTGCATAAATATAAATACAAATATTTGATATAGTTGTTTGTTATGGCCTAAAAAGTAAATGTATAGCTAAATATCAATTTCATTTATTATTTGTTTTTTTCACTGCTTTATGGAAACACGAAATGTAAAAACAAACAAAATAATATGTGGACCTGATAGTAGCCATCTTGCCAAAAATGGCTCTGTATCACTTATTTGTGGGAATAGGAATCGGAACCGGAACCCATATTAATTTTTTACGTGGAACCGGAACCGGAACCCTTATTAATATTATACATTATTTGGGTTCCATTACAGTTCCATAAAGGTTCTTTAAATAATTAATTGCATTGCATTTTTACTTCATTTCCTTTCAGATATGAAATTATTTATTACCATTTACAGTTTTTCAAATAAATGATCACCAAATCAAAGTTAGACATTTCTAAGCATAAATTCACAAAAGTCGTTAAAACAAATTGAATCATTGTCTGAATTTGATGGAACCTATTGGAACCCTTATGGAACCGAAATGGAACCGGAACCGGAACCGGAACCGACATTCATTTGGGTGCCAGTCCCTGTTCAATACTGACAGTCCGAATACTGCGATGTCTCAGCGGTGTTTCACGTCGCGCTCTTCTGCAACTAGCCACGGGAATCGAACCCGGGCCTCGGTAGCAATCCTCACAATAGATACACAATTTCTTGACTTAAGGTGATACTAGCGCTCGGCCGTTTTAGAAAATTGAGAGAGAAAAATTGTTTCATAAGTGAGTGTAACTTTTACAGGATGTTCACATGATCAGTCTGATTGTATATTAGTAGCCCTTTTTAATTTTTGCTTATTGCATCGTGAATTAGGCGCCGGTTATTCAACAAAACCGCGCAAAACGATGAAATTTGCGATACGATTGGAGAACAAACCCGTAAACCAATTGATCTCAAATTTTAATCATGATTAGATGAAAGACAAACTTAGGGTTATCCCTTGGCACATTTTTGAAATTTAATTTTATACGGCGCCCAGGGAGACGATAAAATAGCTATTTTTTCACCAATAATCCACTAATTATTACTAATTAACGAAACAAAAAATTAAAATTGTACCAAGGGATAACCCTAAGTTTGTCTTTGATCTAATCACGATTAAAATTTCAAATAATTTGGTCTACCCGTTTCGTCTCCAATCGTATCGCAAAAAGTGTCTACAAAAAGCAGCGAAATCGCTCGCGCTTGCAGCACCTTAATTATTTGTGCGTTTAAAAAATATTTTAATTGGTTGAAAATTCAATGTTTTTCAAATGTTGCATTGACATTTTAAACAATTTTTTACATATTCAAATATTTCATTGAACGTCGTCCAGAAACTTATCGACTTAATACGTTTTAAATTTTTTAAATGTATCTTTTATCAATAATCATTTTAATTTCAGCATCCTAATGACCAGCATTGCATTTAACTTTTATTGAGGATCCTAAAATGGAAGGTTTATCGGAGAACGATTGAGGTGTTTTACATTACATAAAAGACAAATATTATGCAAGAGTATATTTATTAATAATAAAATTCTAATTAGTACAACCAATATTCAAAGATAAATTATATTTGAATATGTATACCCTTTATTATGAACCCACAACAATGATAAGTATTAACTTTAGTTACATGCTTGTTACATGCTACAATCAAAACTAATTGTTTACCCATATCGCCCGACTGTCAGTGAACGATTGCTTCTAATGCTCGCATCTGAAGAAGCCGCTGAAGGTCAAGTTCTGCTTCCCCATCCAATCCCTTAGCTTCCTCATGTCATCGGCTTCACAGTCCCACGGATTCTGCTGCATGTTTACTTCTGCTCCACGAGCCTTATCATGTCCATCAACATACACGGCAGGTCTCTGCAGCATTTGGTACAGCTGACTGAATGACGAGATGCTGATGGAAGCCATCTTGTTTCCGTTGAGCGTCACGACTCGGAGTTCAGGCAGATGTGAGAACAAATTGTCATCCAGTTGGCGCAGCTTGTTGTTATCTAGTTGAAGTACCTTGAGGTTTGGCACATTTGCAAAGAATCCCGCAGTTAGAGTGTGGATGTTACACTTACTCAGTCCCAGGGTTAAGAGGCTTGAAATATTCAAATGGATATTTTCAATATGTTCCATTCTGTTACCAGGTAAATACAGTGATTCTAAATTAATATTTTCAAATGATCTGCTGTCCACACTTTCTATTTTATTATCTCCTATTCTAAGATGCTTCAATTTACTTAGTCCAGTAAACGTACCTGCGTCAATGGAAGACATCAAATTGTTATTTAGTTGCAAAATATTTAAACCCAATCCCCGGAGAAAATGTAAATCATTTGAAGTTAATCTGTTCCCTGATAAATTCAAGTCAGTCAAATTAGTAAAAACTTTGAAGGCAGAATCATCGATGGTAGTTATTTTATTATAGCTAACAAAAATCTGTTCTAAATCCAATCCAGCAAATGTGTCCGCCTCAATTGAAGTTAAATTATTTCCGAAGAAAAAGAACCTCTTTAGGTGCGTCAATCCACGAAATGGTTCAGAGTTGAAACTTGTCAATCCGTAATTTGCAAAGTTCAGCTCCTTCAAGTGAACAAGTGCGGGGTGGTTCATGTCGGCTCTGGTAATAACAAGGCGTGGACTGTGAAGGATCTGTAGCGTCATGATTTGCGTTCCGGCCGATGCCAGTGCGTCATTAATGACTGAGAACTCGGTGATGTTCTCGCATTTCAAGATCGGTTCGTTGTAGTAGTCCATGAGCACCGAGCAAGATGGTGTGACGTCATCTTGTGCGTGAGAGTGACGGAGACAGAGAGTCAGCAGGAGAATAACGCGGAGTGACGTCATTCCAATGTGTTGGGAAGACTATCTGAAAGATAGGTGGAAATAAAGGTGACGATAAATCTACAAAAAAAAATGAGAATGTAGGTTTCTGTGGAAAACGTCCATGGAGTCAGGATGATAGGAAGGGATGTGCGTTGTAAAAAATATCAGACCGAACCGGGGCTCGAACCCGGGACCTCTCACTTGCCGAGCGAGAGCTCTACCAACTGAGCTACCCGGTCGGACCCAGTTGGTAGAGCTACTCAATAGGTAGGGCTCCCGCCCGGCAAGTGAGAGGTCCCCTGGTTCGAACCCCGGTTCGGTCGAATATTTTTCACAACGCACATCCCTTCCTAAAAAAAAAAAATATTTAAGAGAGTTGTGTAGTGAAATTGTTCTAAAAAAGGACAACTTCAAGACTTTTTAATCCGATTTTTATCAATATCTGTTACAAATGTAATTGTTCATTAAATACGGGACTTTAGGTACGTTAAGAACTTTTAAAGCTAAATAAAGCCACAAATTGGAACAGTTTATGACGATTCATTCGTCCTACAGATGTTTAGTGCTTGAAAATTGGTAAAAATATGGCACTAAACATCTGGAAGACACAAAATATAACTAATAAATAATGAATCAATCCAATCCATGAAATAACTTTGAGTTGGAAGTTCTAAAGACGAGTCTTCATCCTTATTTTATAAACAATTACATTTGAAAAATATATTGAATTAAATCGATTAAAAAACTCTCCAAGGACAAGCCTACTACCCAGCCGTCTTAACAATAATATATAATAAAATAAAATAAAATAAATTGTAAAAAGAGTTTCAATTTAAAAATAATTTCTCAACAATATTCATGTTTACCAATCTGAAAGCATACACAACAGCTGTAGGTGAGGTTGTTTATTCACGGCGATTGATCCAGTTAATCTACAAGCCTATTAGTTGCTGACAATTGAAGTGAAATATCTGTCAATAATTTGATTTATCATACTGTAAAAAATTAAAACCATCATAACTAAATATACCGTTATACTAACGGAAGAGATTCTGTCATCTCCCACTGCCTATACTGTTCACATGTGTGTCTCCTGCCCTAGGGACGCTAAACCCTCTTGTCCACCTCCTAGCATAAATAAAGACAGAACGCCTCACCTCAGATTGTTCGGTAATCCAGAGAATCCTGTAGGTTTGACAGCGACGTGTAGAGTGTCTGAATGTGCCGGTTCAAATGTTCACACAATAGGTCAAGACTCGCAACATCGACCTTGGTCCTGATTGGTCCTGATGACCTCTCATTCAATTCGATTCAATTCTTTATTAAATATAACACAAAGACATGAAGAAATGGCGCTAATCCCGAAGCACTGCGTGAGTGAAGACGAGCAAAACTCTGGTCATTCAGATCTTCCGAAACACGAATTGCGACACAGCAAAAAATTAACAATAATCGAGTTTCTAAAAGCATGTTTGTTGTCATGTCGTAGGTCAGGGTCAAGGTTGAACTGATCAAAACAATTGGTGCGATACAAAAATCATAAATGTGCAGATCTTGCTTTGTCCGTTCCATAATGGAATTCTTAATTGATTGACTGTAAAATAAGATAATTGTACCTGAAAACTAAATATAGTTTTAATAACCTTATATTTCTCTATAAAAATGTTAAATATAGAATTTTAAACAAACGATGCTAGAAGTATTGGGCGGTAAACGCGACCTTCAGAATGTCAGTCCAGTATTGAACTATGCAATGAAAAACATCCCATAAGAAGAAGTATTTACCATGTGAGGAGGCAAATTACATCATTGATTTTGAATGAAAAACAATTTAATCACATAACATAATTATTTATGGCAACTTATGTCGGGGCATGTAATACACTTCCAAAGTTCCTATCTCAACCACAACGTTATTTCTAATCTAAGTACCTATTTAAATAGGTACAAAGTTAATACGTCGTTTAAAGTTGAAAGATGTTCACAAACTTCCCCCGGATGCTTTTATTAAATTCGCAGACTTCGTTTTTCTTTGCAAGTGGAACGGCGGTTAATTCTAAGATTTACCAAGTTCTTTAAGTTATAATAATGTGGTGCGGTTTAATATATGATTTACTCTGGAGTTTCCTGGTTGAGTGAATGCAGTGCAGAGCAACTGGATTGTTCGTAAGAACTTGATTGCAAGTCGAAGTACAAGTTCAGAGAGAAGAACTTCTGAATACCTGATGCGGAAAACTCAGTCAAGAATCAACCAACTTGATGTTGAGTGAACTAATTTACAGACGTTCTCGGGTTGAGTTTGTGTCGAAGTTATGTGGTTCAATAGGATTCCAGGGGTTTGTCGTAGGAATGAAAATTAGAGAGAGAGAGAGAGAGAGAGAGAGAGAGAGAGAGAGAGAGAGAGAGAGAGAGAGAGAGGAGAGAGAGAGAGAGAGAGAGAGAGAGAGAGGAGAAGGAGAGAGAGAGAGAGAGAGAGAGAATAACCAACTAATTTTCACGCTTGTACACTTAACACAACATAAAACAGTATTTGAACGAAACGGATTGGTTCCTTGACAATCAATCCTTGTTATTATCAATGAAATCAGAGCTCACTACTAGAGTTAGATGACGAGTTAGACGGATGATGCGCCATCACACATTTTCAGACAATCCTTTTCTTTCGAATACCGTTTTATCTATTGTTGAGTGCACATAAACAATCTTAAGTGCACATAAACAATCTTAATATTGTAGGCTACATACCTCCTCTTGTATTCCCAAACGCAGCATTATTACAGCACGTGCAGACATTTCACTTACACCACTGTAACTAGCACTGTACACTGTCAACATTGAAATAAGTAAGATGATGAAAGAACACGATGTTTTCACTACAAATATATTATTTCCTTCGTCCATCTCACGTTAATAATGAACAAGAAATGCTTGTAATCGAACTGTCAAATACATACATTGACGCCATTACTGTTTACAAAACTAATTACCAACCATGCCGTTAGGTAGCTCTTTGATTGTCTCTCGATCGCAGCGCTAGTCTGCGCTGCGGTCAAAGATTCAACTATGAAATTTTAATATAATTTCTCATTCAAAATGCCATTTTAGGAACATATTTTGAATTATTATTATGTTAATATTTAAATAAAACAACTTTGGTTTAATAAATGCAATAACAAAGGGTAAATAAGATAATAAAAACTTAACACTATGTAGTTCCCCCATATGCCGCCAGGATCGCGTCGTTCTCGAGACAGTTCAAGGTCATATTTTATTCTCAAAAAATGTTACACGTTTTTGTGCTCAGTGGATACACTATTCATCTTAGGTATACAAGGCTGTGATTTCCATTCGCTCTGGTAGCTCCACTGGTTCCAAGACTAGGTAGGTACCTAACTGTTGCGTGGGGCGAAATTGTATTGAGCCTCAGTGATTGTTTACCTGTAATGAAATGCCGTCTTGGCTTATTATTATTATGTGAGTCGTCATTAATATGATCGTTGCAGTACTAAAATAATAGGATATAAATAAAACACACACTCTAGGCAATAGGCTCCATTATGGTGACAACTGGCGAGTGACGTCACAGCCGCTTGTAATCGTCCACCCTGTTGACTACAGTCTGTTTTTCCTATGTTTGAACTCTCACCAGATGGAGCCACAGTCAGTTGTTCTGCTAGGCCGAGAAAGACTTCATTGCGCGCTCACCTTGCAATGTTGTCTTTCTCGGCCTAACAGAACAACTGACGGTGTCTCGGTCTGTAGAGTTCAAACATAGGAAAAACGAACTGTATTCATCACGGCTTCCTATACACTTCACTCTTGATGGGCCAGTTTAGCTGGCGAAGAGAGAAAACAATGACATTAGCGTTGAATGTACACAGATGGAAGGTTGAGAGGTTGCCATGACAACCTGGCTGAGTGGAGATAAGTGAAGGTTTGTTGTGCTGACGAAACAAAGTTGTGATGTGGATGTTGCTGCTCCATGGACCATGAAGAAGAGATACGCCAAATGGCAATGGTGTTAGAATACACATTATATTTCCGATTTAAACATGAACTGTATGAACTTCATCGGAGCATATTGACTTTCGACCATTAGGAAGATGACATGAAATCACATCGGTTTGTGGTTGCAATAAAAAATAAAAATAAGATTATTTAAATTTGAACTATTTGGAGGATTTGGCTGAAACTTTGTACGATTTGAGACAATGTTGGTTGCAATTACTCAGCAAAATTTCAAATGGATCAAACCTACCAATCGAAAGATATGTTTTATAAAATAAAATTTTACATCAATAAACGGATTAAAAAAATGGGTTTGCAAACCCCAGAGATGGCCCGTACATTTGTGAATAGCTTTTCGCTCGATTTAAGAAAAAATATGATTTTGATTATATAAAAATCAGGGGTCCGTGCCAAAATAGTCAAAAAGGAGTTGCTCGCTCAATTATTTCTATCGCTATTTTCACGAGGATCCAAATGCTTCCTGCTTGATCCCATCTGTTTGCTCTCCATCTCTCATCATCCCTCTCGAGCTGACACGTCACGTGATCACACGGAGTCACGTGATCATCCCCATGGCCGATGAGAGTGTCAATAAATCTATCTCTGATTGAGCGACATCATTGCGCGTGCGCACACGACATCGGGCATCTGACGGCTGCTGACAAGAATGTCCGAGAGGAGATCTGCATCGATGATGGAGTGAGAGGAGTCATTGAAACGTATTTCAACACTTCAACAGTTGATGCTGGACTAGATTGCCATGGCAACAACCAATGACACTTGAATGAGATTTAAAACTTAACGAACTGATTTAGCAGAGCATTGAAAAACTGGCCACAGAGAATTCGAAGCACTAATTAGCACTTTACTGTTTTTAAGAGTTATTCATTGATTTAAGAAAGGAACGATGAATTTAATAATTAAAAAATGTTATTATGATGATGAACGTCGCACTGTTCTGCAACGAGACTAATGAATGAATGAATGATTGTGTTGCCGATTGCGAGAGGATGAAGAATAGGTTAGGATGGACGGTGGGAAGTAAGCGGTAATGGCCTGTTAGAAGGGAACCTCCCCAGCATTTGTCTCTCGACTGAGGAAAACCCCGATGAGACTGAGTCAGGATGACGGGCGCGGGAATCGAACCCGGGTCCAGAGCGTTATTGTCTGATCGCATTCACATTACAGTGTATACGACTAGTTTCCGTTCCATGATGCAATTCCCAACAGAAGTCGCGCAGATCTGCACTTCAATGTCCCGAGAGTGTTAGTCCTCCAGCAGTCACGTGACCAGACCGCCTGTTACTCGTGACATTCATCCAGACGATAAGCAGACGCGTCCTGGCGTCGAGCCAAGCGTCGCGATGCTCTTCCAGACGCCGGCGGTGGAGATTGCAGACATGCCGAGCACGAAGACGTAGACGAAGACGTCGAAACGACTGGGCAGAAATGGGATCAGCGTCTCGACGCTTTCCAGACGCCGGCTAAGTACGTCTGGAACAAAGAGGTTTTATAATACTCAATTCGTATAAAACCTCATTGGTTGGGCCGCACTAATTTGCAAGGAAGAATTATTGCTGCTGTAGCAATACTACTGAGCAATGACGGCAACATTTCTGTTTGGCCCAACCAGAATTATTGCAACAAGAAAATGTTGCTGTACTACATCAATATTTTAACGTAGATTAATGTAGATTAGTTTTTTTTAATGTACATTGGAAATTAGTGTGTTCCGACGTTTTACAGGCGCCAATTAATGCGTTCCGGTACTTCATATAAGCGCCAACTCAGCTTCCTATGCGCCAAATGTGAGCGTCTGGCAGACTGCTCGCTCACGATGTTTGAGACGAAGGCGCCGAAACAACTGGGCCAACTTCTCTGCGGCGTGGAAATTAAATCAGGGAATTCGTTCGTCGCAACAAGCTGAGATTTACTTTTATGTAAATCAGAAAAGTTTTTGTGAACTTAAGGAAGAGAATGCAAGGAAATGTACGCTGATAATTCCATTGAGAAGACAAACAAAGAGAGAATTTTATTATGTAAGCATCTCCCCGTCTGCTAACAGATTATTCATATCCGGCAAAATGAGATCTAACAAGATAATTGAATAAAGAGATCAACCTTATAGCATCTTATACAAATTTATTATTTATCATGAAATCAACAATCATAGATTGCACGTGATATCATCTTATTGATGCCTGCCACCATCTTGATGGCACGCAGAATAGCTATGTTTCTCTGCTTTTTGACGATATTTTATAGTTAATGGGTACCTGGGAAATTGTATAGGCACCGGAGATATCTTTAGTACGAAGAGGAATCACTCACATTACAAAAATACATCGATTTACCTTAATAAAGTTATAAATCTGAGCCGTCAACGTGCCAACAAAATGTCCTTCCTCAGGTGGAAAATTCAATAATTTTCCATTGCTGATATAAACAAAAGAAGTTCGTGCAAGCTTGATACCGAAAAATTTCCATTTCAAAAACTTCTCGTGCTAAACCAACCTGTTTCTGATTTCCTTATAAAGCACTCTCACCGTGCATAAATCATTTCTCCAAGTGTGCACTTAACGCCCACGTCCCCCCCCCCCCCCCACCCCTCCACGCCCACTTCCAAGGTCGGCGAACTTTGCGTAAAGCTCGAAAGTTGTTGAATGTTTACCAATAAGAGAACTTGCGAACTGCCGGGCGGAACTTATCCGAGCTTAAAGCTCCCTAGCCTGCAGGATGTCTGGGATTGAAGGGGAAAAGGGAATACAGCGAACGGAAAGTCAAACAAAGGAGCTCCGGAAAATGTTTGGACAAACGAGGTCCATAGCAGCAAATCCGGTTTTCTGTACATAACGATGTCATTCGAGAAGTAATGAGTAAACTTTCGAACGACAAATAGTTTTCATTTTTTTAAGGTATGTTCTCTGTTGAAATTATCGGGAACCAGGGCTCGAAACCCGGTGTAACTTGCTGCGTGAGAGCTCTACCAACTGAGCTACCCGGACGGTTGGGATATAGACACTTAAGGGATATTTTTTCTTAATTCCGGACTTTGGACTTTGGTTTATTGAAACCTTGACTTGACTTTGACATCGAGAGCTTTCAGCTAGTTGTTCAATAACTTTACTTTAAATAAACGAAGACGAATAACGGGTATATTGATTTAATAAAAAAAACTGCTCTCTAGGAGCTATACCAGTACATTTCAAACAAATAAGACCTAGGCACAATAAAACATTTGCACCTGAAGACGGGGGTAGAAGGATCCCCGAAATATTGTGCCCATAGGTATTATTTGATTGACGTAGTTTTTTTAAATTATTTAAATTTATTATAAATTAAATACATTTCAACGTAGCTTGTCGGCAGGGGTACTGGTGTTGTTCCTAGATAGTAGTTTTTATTAAAACTTTACTTTCATATCAACCAAACACAATGACAAATGAGTTAAACAACACCTAGTGAACCATTAGTGAACTAGAGTGAAGCTATTGCATCAACCATTGTAATTGCGTTCTGGTCGAGGTTTGTCGATGCAAATAGTGCTGTTGTCAAAGTTTGAAACACACAAAGGACTTAATTACTCCAACTACACCCAGACAATACAGTAATTAACTTTATAATAATAATGCCCCAGCTCCGAGGTTTATCTGTTGACATGTCTAATGGATTCTGGTTAATTTACATTGCGATTTTCAGGTGATGTTCCAAAATATGTCATTATTACCCACCAACAGTTAGATACCTGCGGTTTTCACTTTAAGTATTTAGTACAGAATGAAAGAATATGGTGGCATAAAGTAAGGATGGTGGCTATTAAACGGATATTTTAAAAGTATGTATAATTTTTTATTATTGGTTCTGAAATACGCACAATTTGTCGTAATTTAGTGCATATTTGTAGATATGAAGAATCTTCTAAAATATAAGAATGGTGTAAGTCACTTTCGGATGAAACTAATAAAAGCGAAGTTTTATGTTGAAGCTTGTAACTGTCTTCCATACAGATCGATATTTCAATTGCTTTTTTCAAGATCTATTAGATGCATTCTTTCTTGACTAATCAGTGGAAACCGCAGGTTGCTAACTGTATTGGTACGGATGCTGTGGATCTGGATTTTACATTTTCCCCCGTATGATTCAGACAGCGTTTGATTCTGTCACTAACTCGCGTCTGGTTTCAGGACGAAGTCACACGGGGATCAACGAGGAGATCATCTGGGTGAGCATCGGGATGGGAATCACCATCGGGATCCTCATTACCATTGCTCTCTGCTACATCCTGCGGGAGAAGTGCCAGAAGAGACACGCGTATTACATCAACGCCTAGATCATGTCGGGAGTAACATGACAATGTGTTGTAGTGTAACCTTCGCTCTGCTGAGGGAGAAGTGTCAGAAGAGATGCGACTATTACGTCACAGCCTAGATCATGGCGCCAGAGACCATGAGGACTTAAAGACGATCGCGTAGTCAGTGTTTAAAGTGTTTAAGGTTGTTTTCATGTCTTGTCATTACACTTACAAACTTCTCTGGATATGTCAAACAGTATATGAAATCTAAAATCAGAGCCACCAAGATCATGTTATAGCTGCACTAAATTAGTTGCGCTGTGCAGCGGCCATATTGTTGGCACAGATGTCAGGTCAACTTATAAATTTGCCCAGCACATGTTAGAAATAATTCCGACGTGTGCCAACAAGATGGCCGCTCAACAGCGAGTTACGTCACGAATTGTCATCTAGTCCCGCCTGTTTGTTGAGAGTTTGAAGCAGGTTTTAGTGCTAATTCGCTGTGAGAAGTCTAATTCGATATAAACCAAGTTTCCTGGCGTAGGTTTGTCTGAAATGAAGATTTACTCAGTTACATAGTTGAACAGATAATCAAATCGAAGCGATCTCATTGGCTCGCTTATCTTCGTTTGTCAGGACTCGAGGAGGCTTTAAAGACAATTCAAGATGGTCGCAGTTTGTTCCATTTGTGGCGTTTCCAAGATACGAAATACGTTGTGGTCTTGAAAAAAATTACATCGCAATTTATTTATAGCAGTAAAAAAGTAGCTAAATATTCTGGTATGAGCGTTAGGGATGACATAAATGCAAACAACAACGGCCGTGTATCATAGATACGATGTTTGTACTGAAAATACGTCATGTCATTTGTTATGTTTCGCAGCAATCTCGCCCTTAGCGCCAGTGATTTGTGTAGCAATGTAGGCAAATATGAGCATGACGAGAGAAACAATTCTGGGCGACATTGTAAACACAAAACACGACACTCTCTGTTTATTACTAGAGTTGGAACTCCAGTGAGTCTAGCAAACGGAGTAATCAGGTGGTAAGGAAACGGACGGACTCCGGAGATCACAGGTTCGATTCCCGAGGCTGTCATTCCAGATTTATTTTGGGATATTCGTCAGGCGTGAGGCAAATGCTGAGAGGTTCCTTTCTAATAGGGGTTTCTCAATCACTTTTCTTCCTTATTCTTTACAAACAGATAATGTATAGCCAACGCATAAAGTCCTGTTAATTCTTCACCCTTACAGAATATCATGATACCACCACTCGTACAGCGAAGCTCGATAAGTTGCCTATAGCAAACCCATAGCTATTTGACAACAGAGGGATGACTGAATTACTGGGTTGTGTTCTTCAGCCCCAGATAGATCACACAGATAAGGAATTCAATGTTATGTCGATCGAATGAACATAACTTGACAACAACCAATTTTCTTTTATCGGAACTAATAATTTACTTTCAGTTAAAACAAATATAGTGGGTTGGTGCATTTGGATTTCATTGGTATTGATTATATCACGATTGTTATAATACATTTTGGAGTATTTTAAACTATTAAATTTAAATACTCCAAAATTATTTAATTATTAGGCATTTTTAATTATTTAATCCAAAAATTATATTATATTAAAATGGAGTTAAGATAGTCTATTTGTATGTAATAGATCTTCCCAATGGAATAAATCGCTTAATTGAACGAATCCTTGTGTCAAGGCTGACAACATAATTTGATCCAATATCTATCAGTGTGTGAATCATTGATCAGAAAGTGTTTGATTGTTATTGTAAACACTCAAACAGCTCCTATAACCATCAAACCTTAGATACATTCATTTGTAACAGAAACCGGAAAGTAACTAAGTATTACAGTCACACAACGTCACTAGTCACTCCACAAAAATTTCATTGCACAAATAGATACCTAACACTTTATTATTAATACTAACACACTTCGAACCAGCTAATAAGTGAATTCATACTAATTTTGTTATAGGGAGGTATGCTAAGATTTTGTTGTTTAAACTGAATTTTTTGGTACTTCTTCAAATAAAAATACAACTGTGTAACCCCTGGTTAAACAGGTTCCATCACTATTATTTTTTATCATTGTGCTGTTCTGATGTAAAACGCATCATGGTAAGATCTCATCAACTAAACCCTCCCTTCTTCTCTTCTTAGTCCTCTAAAAAATCTATAAGTGAAAGCATTTTTAAATGCTCTCGGATTGATATCAAAATCCTGAGATCTGTCGAATAATCTAAAATCTTTATACTTGTGTCTAATAAGCATTTGTTCAATGACGGTCTACTAAGATTTAAACAATGTGTTACAGGTGATAAGTATTAAGTAGTTTGGGAAATCACACAGCTCATAGGAAATTACAGTCGGTATTGTTATTTTTGGGATTGAATCGCATCGAGTAGATATTTGTGTGGATGGACGTTGTTGACAGACAAAACCAGTTTTTCAAGTCATCCCTCTGTTGACAAATAACTATGGGTTAGCTGTAGGCAACTTATCGAGCTTCGCTGTACGCAGTGGCGGCTATTACAGTGTGCAAGGTGTGACAATTGCACACCTGATCATCCAAGAAAATTATTTAAAAGTGCTCCCTAATCCAGGAAGTAGGAAGTTAAATATTTTGTCTAATCATTTTGCTCTCCAAAAGACGTAAAAATGCATCAATTTCAAACTAAAGATACAAAAAAATCCGGGGTTATGAGCCCCGGCCCCGCATCTGCTGGGGGCTCTCCTCTTAGAGTACTTTCTTCTACGTCCTTCTATGTAATTGAACACCTGTTGTAAAGCCAAATAGCCGCCACTGGCTGTACGAGTGGTGGTATCGTGATATTCTGTAAGGGTGAAGAATTAACATGACTTTATGCGTTGGCTGTACTTACTTACTAGGAATTATCTGGTTACAACTGAATAGAGAAGGGAAGTGAAGTTTAGATTTTAGAATAATAAATATTTTATGAAAGTTGAGATGTTGTTGAAGACAGATATGGTATTATTTTTGTTGTGTGATGAATAGTTTTCAAGGAACGAATTTACAAAGTTTGGTAGATTGTAGTTGTCCATGTAACACAATTTGACGTCACACGCCGAGTCGGGCCGTATAGATAATGTTAGCCACACAGGGAACACGGCGTGTGACGTACAGCTTGTTTTTGCAGAGGAGTGAAATGTCAAAAACTAATGCATTAATTATGGGAAATATATTAATTAAAAAAATATAATAAAATTTCACATTGCTCTTTGAGGCTATTCTGTATATAAACAAAATATAATCTCAAGATTCACCTATTCCCCATTGTTATTGAGATAATATTGAAAGTCAAATTGTAGTAATAAACAGAGAATTTATACATTCCAGACGAAATTAGAGTCGGTATAAGAAAAATCTCTTTTAACTAGACAATTACTACTGTTTTCTTTTAAAGTTAGATGTATAAGAGTGAAAAAGAGAGTTTCTCAAAATGTGTAATTCACATGTTTTCATTTTCTTTTTAACACAGAAGATAAGACTTCTGTGAATGCGTAGGCTCCTGAAAATAACTTCTCTGATATTGGTAGTGATGTAAAACACGTCCGACGTAATAAATTGCCACTGGCGCGCCATCTACCGAGATTTACATACATCCATCTTCTCGCGAAACACCTTAAAGCGAGATTGAGATTTTGTCTTTTTACGCGCGGGCGTCGAGAGCGTCCCGGGCTTCGAGAATAATGGGAACAAATTTAACTCCTTCTTTAGCTAGCTGCAAGAGAACGTGATTTCGTTGCTGAAAGGGATTTGATGGCATTGAAGGGTTTTTAAAAGACAATTTAGTGTACTCAGAGTTCTGTAGGTCCTCTTAGTGCTGTACAGCATGGACGCCGCCAGGATCTTTGTGTGGGGGGGGGGGGGGGGGGGGGGGAGACTAAATTATGTCATTTTAGAGAAATACAGAAACACAAATTATAGAAGTGGTTTGGGGGACCTAAGACCCTCAGCATGCCCCACAGAACGATTTTTTTATATCTACAAAAATAGAAAAATTTTGACTTTGTAATGACCACAAATTATGTAAAAAATATAATGCGGTCGGAATAACTTGAGCGTATGACTTGATCTGGAGAAAAAGTAGCCAATTTATAGGGTAGGAATATAAATAATAATGCTCCCTTGTTAGTATAAAGTCAGATGTAATATTTGAAGAATCCGAAGTACAATAATAATTTAAAACATTATGTTAGATAGTTGTGGGTCCTCCCCCCCCCCCCCCCCCCCCTTCCCCCTCGAGGAGCCCACATTTACTAAGAATGGCTTAAAATGTGTAGAATTGATGTTGTTGTCAAACGGCCTACAAAAGGCAGCCCTATATATTAGAGTACAGGGTTAATTAAAACAAAACACACCAAATCAAAAGATCAGTAGAATTGTATACAAAGTAGAGTAGTGTTAGATAAATGTGGTTTGTGACTTTTAGCGTCAGATAGCAAATAGCTGAATGATGAGGGAGGAAGAACCTCACGTCGATTTGATTTCAAAGATACACGCTTCTGAAAAGCCAAGTCTCAAGTTTAAATGTTTATTTCAATATTTTCTACAAACGAACAGAACATTTCGGAAGCTCACGGGGAACAATTCTAGAACTTTTAAATTCCCAATTCCAATGGAATCCGATTCCATGCAATGTTAATCCTAATGGCCGTGACGGATTCCATCAGAATGGAATTGGGAAAATGTTCTAGAATAGAATACCTTCATCTCATTTCTCCACAAATGGACTTATATCGTTCTTCCCGTGTGCATGACGTCATTACGGAATACAATTAACTTTGCGAAATTCTAATGTCAAAATTTTAATCTGATATGTCAGAGAAAAACATCGGTCCATACTGATTAAGATGTGTATATTTATATTTTAAAAGCGGAACAAGTTAAACTTTTAACACGTGTTTAATTTGACATCTATGAATTCTATTTGTTACGCGAATGATGTAGATATTAAACAAACTTTAGCAAACACAAGTCATTAAAGTAATGCACCGTTTTGTTATAACGATCTGGTGTTCTGTTATGTTTGAATCCATCAACTTTATTCCATGCGACTTCCAACTTTCTGGCTTTGACAATCTAAAGTTAGTTCAAAGCAAGCTCAATGAAAAACATTCCCAAAGTTAAAAGCTGTATTTAAAGTTGAGTTAGATCATGCGCATCATAATCATGAAAGAAATGTACCTCAGATGATTTTTATTATTTGTGAAAAGAAAATATGAAAGATTCGTTGGCATTATTTTTCAAATATCATATACATTTTATTTCCTTCTGCAATTTTCTTTGAAATGTCGAAATTGAGGATTGCAAATAAAAATCGAGAAAGTTGTCATTGTGCTTTGTTATATTAAAGGCACGAATAAAATACACGTATTTTATTACATTTTTTCTGAAAGAGTGTTTTGAGGAGCATAGTTTGAATTCACAATAAGTCAATAAACATCGAACTGGTATAAACTCAGTTTTCTCTATTATCATGAAAGTGATACAGACCTACCTGTGTTTTCATAACTTACTACAGTGAGGTTTACAATGATTTTAACCAGGTATCACTGGATAAACAAAGTTGCTAATTATTTGTTTCCACCTTTAACAGAAAAATGTGCGCGAGTGACATATTGCATTTCGAAACTATGCTCTTCATTTCCATTCAATTCTCAGCAAATTTGCCTATATACAAATATTCATTTATACAATTTCCAATTTGAACGTTCCTACATGATTTTTATCAAAGGAACACAATTGAAATACAAACACGTGGAACTGTAGTCTTTCCCGTTTTGTATCTCATCTTCTTGTAATATTTGCTCTGGAATTCCTTGCTTAGAAATGAAACATGTCAAACAGACACGAGCAAATAAAACACCTCGTTTTCCATTTCTCTCTTCCAACTTGTAAATTCCAAGGTACGATGTCAACTGAAATTAATGTAATGTAAGGAATAAAGAGAGCTGGACTTTCCCCATGAAGTTGATGTTACATAAACTTTAGTATTTGTTATTGTATTTCATGTCTTTATAAATGTTATAATGGATGGTAACGTTTAATCATGTTAATCAATGTTTACGTGTTTGAAACGAATGTTTTTGTGACGGTCTTTATTATACACTGTTCTCGTTTGTAAATTTGTAATGGTCAATTTGAATAATTTATCTATTTTGTTGCCGGACTGAATAAACTAAATCAAACAATTCCATTTCTGTTCCAGAATGTTGGACAAAAACATATGTATAGCCATCCCGTTTGTCCAGACATTAATTATTGGGTAGCAATTATTTCAATTAACCCTTTTTGAAATATATTAGTATGAGATTGTCATAGCATTATACAATCCAACAAACAATGTATAAATGTTAAATAAAATTCAAACAATGTAACATTCAATGCATGTTATACGTGCTCGTTTACGAGTTGTTCGAAGCGTTTTACACGAAAGACCACTGTTTGTGAAGATTAATTTATTCTGGCAATAATTTGTATCGGAATTAAAGGGCCGTATCTGCATGGGAATTAATATTTAGGACAACTAGACAATGTTCAGTGGTAATTTCAATCATTTGGATAATAGCTGATGAACTAAGATATCAAACAGTAGAATATAATCATCAATATGATTAATTGACCAATAAAAATCCATGCCAATAGATACAATTCATTATTAGAGTGATAGAGACGAAATTAAGTTTTACGTAATAAATAAATCAGCGAGAAATTTCAGATCATTTAAGAAATCAAACATTTTTCATACTCCAAAATGTCTCATTGATACCAAAACGTGAAATCATTTAGTATGAAGTAATTAGTGAATTGATTATTGATGCAAATATCGCGTGTTGAATCGACTTTGTTGTACTGGAGTGTGAAATCGTGGTACATTGTATTGAAACCAAATAACCTTCCATTACTTCATGCGCTGAAATCAGAGCAACCGGTTCGATCCCCGGCGAGGCCACTTGCGAGTGATTTATCGGCTCTAAAAGCAATCCTCTAAAGAGCGGTTCGGGTTTCAGATAATCAATAAAAACTTTGCGAAACTTCACTACTACATTTTGCTAAAGGAGAGCAAATTGGTTTTGTGTTCTACGGTATTTGCATGAAGTAATGAAGTGTTACAACTAATTACAAACATGTCACGTATTAAAATCTGCGGTAATTTCTGAAAAACTGGATTGTTCTATGTGAAAGCAACGTTTTGACTGACTTATCATAAGGATATTACATGTCAAAAGACAAGACAAAAATAATTATTACATATTTTGAACGGAGATCAAACCTGAAATATTTCATGAAAATATGGAAACTATTTAAAAAACTATGTATATTTTATACATAGTCCAAAATTATTTGTTTATTGTCTAGGCAACCATTAGGTATAAATGTATTAGTTTGAAATATTTTACGACTTCATTCGTTGCAAAAATGTAGTAATTATAGAAATCTCAATGATTTTTTTCAAATACTCGTTTTGCTGTCATGTTTTCCGTGTAAAGTTTAAATCATGTAACATTTAGTATTACAATAAACTGGATATTTTCATTGTATTTATCTTCCGGTTTCTTCAGACATAATTCCTGATCCTACGTCCACTTGTCATCTAGTGGAGCGGTCGCTCCACCCAGCCAAGTCGTACCGTACACTCACAGTCACTCAACATACCGTAAATGCCTAATAAACTGAGGAGCAGACCAAACACTTTTACTGTAAGCAACAACATAGCATTTTCGGCCTACTGGATCTCAAAATTGAAAAATCTCACATTGTTGCGAAATATCTTAATTTCGAGCTATGGCCCACCCCACCCCATATAACAAATTTGGGAACAACAGGTTATGCCATTTGCGAGCTAGAGGGCCGTGAAAACAGTGAAATTACACCCCTTTTAAAACCTATCTGATGATATCACGAAACACCGCTATCACCGCCACAGCCTAAACGGCTAAACCGATTGACTTGAAATTTTTACCACATGAGCACTTTTGGCGTCTGAGGTGCCTTTTTATAAAACCAACCGGAAGCCGCCATTTTGAAACCGGAAGTGACGTCATATCTCGAAAACGGCTACACCGATCGGAATAAAACTATCGCCAAATGATTCAGACGGTCATCTTTATGGAATATCAATAGTCAAAATATACATTTACTATTACCGAAACCGGAAATGACGTCATAAAAATGAAGAATCAGACATGAATCACCTCTTACTACAATAACTACATATTCAGAAAGCTTATAATGATACTTAACATTTATAAAAATAAATTCTAGGTGGCAGTAATTTCAGCCGCCATTTTTAAAAAAGGAAGTGATGCCATAACTCGAAAACGGTTGGACCTATTGGAACGATGCTTTCGCAATTCTTCATGGAATATCATTTTAAGCTTATATTTAGTACCAAACACAATTTTTCGTAGTACCCAATTCGGAAATTGCCTATTTTTTTAAAGGTATAAGTCACAAGTTAGGAACAAGTTGTGTAAATAAACTAAAAAAATTATTGATATCCCCATAAAAAACACTCCGTGTAAAAATACCAGCCAAGTCTCTTAACTATAAAAAAAATAGAAGAAATCTAAAAATTCAGCACTGAAAAGTAGTGATATCAAAAAAAGGGCCAAGTCAAAACTTCATTTTAAAAACCAAAATATACTTGGCGCATCGTTTTTAAGGGCATTATAGGTATAGGCACATTTAATTTCTGGCATATACTATACTACTATATACACGATGCGCCAAGTATATTTTGGTTTTTAAAATGAAGTTTTGACTTGGCCCTTTTTTGATATCACTACTTTTCAGTGCTGAATTTTTAGATTTCTTCTATTTTTTTTATAGTTAAGAGACTTGGCTGGTATTTTTACACGGAGTGTTTTTTATGGGGTCTCATTCTTCCTCCAACAAAACATTTCACTTACTTTCACTACACTAAAAATATTTCGGCAGAATGCATTTTTATAATCCACCAATCCCAAGGTATTTACACCCGACAATGCATGTAGCAATCAGATTTGCCGCCTTCCAACTGCATTAAGTTATAAGTGAAGTAACTTATTTCTTGGAATCGAGCGTGAAAGATGGCTTCACGGGAGGCTGTTGAGAAGATTGAGAGTGTGAAGATTGGGCTTCCGTGTGACATTGCGATTAGCTTCGACTCCAGATGGCTTTGGATTGAGATGATTATGATATTCCGCTGTGTCAATGCGTACATGACTTGTCATTTTTACTGGAATCTAATATTTTAACTAAAAATGAGGAAGGAAAGATTTGATAAGGAAATTATAAAAGTCCTTGCACTCGGAATAAAAATGAAATTGAAGATGGAATGCCAAAATATAGATTAAATAATGTACTGATTTATTATTGTTAATTAATTTTATATTCTCTGTCTCTTTTCCTCTATTTTTTTTGTCTTTTTCTATTTTTTATTGTTGCGAAGCAGGTCACATTGTTCCTCAGATAGAGTTGAATTTTGCTTACACTTTGATTCACTGCATAGATTTGAACAGAATCCTCTGATAGGTTGAAACATGAAAATGTTCCTCGGAGAACAAAAATAATTATTGAAAATTTCAGAAAGTAGTTATGTGTCGCTTTTTTTTATCAATGAGTTATGTACTCAGAGTTTTTATACGGTTCAAATTTGATAAGGTTAATACTTTAGTATAAAGGTAATAAAGGTGCAAATAATAAATACACATTTTGACTGATACCTATTGGAAAAAAACAGATGTGAAACTTACCTCACCTTTTCTTGGACTAAATTGCCTTGCAGTATGTCAACTTTATTGGACGGATTGGATTGTCATCAGTTTATAACTTAAAAAGAGAAGAAGATAATACTCTTTGGACCGACTCCGGTATCGTCAAAAATTAAAAAATATGAAACTACAGAATACATCGAAGATGTTTCTATCTTCTTCATCAGATTCATACTGACGTGAAATCCACCTCGACAGCCAAACCCCAGATAAAACAGCTGATGTAAACAAACCAACCGCCCGCTCAATCACAACACAGATAGCAGCTAACCGGCTAATAAACACACCGTGACACAGCGACATCATCAGCTGTTTTTATCTGGGGTTTGGCGGGCGAGGTGGATTTCACGTCAGTGTGCACCTGATGAAGAAGAATAAGATAGAAACATCACTATGTGGTTTTATTAGTTTGTAACTTATGATTCAGAAGCCTTTTGTTTTTTAGTAGTAGAAGATTGAATGTTGATTATCCTTCATTGGCATCAAGTTTATAAAATAAAATTACACTACAACAACTTTACAAAATTACTAGAAGTAGGATATGAATCCACTACTCGAAAATTTGTGTTTCTAATCTACATTTTCATTTTCCTAATAGAAGGTAAAATTACACACAAAACACACTAACATAGTTGATTGCCAAAAGTGTCAAATACAGTCACTAACAAGCGAGAGATTTCCTGATTAACGAGAAAAGTATGTTATTAAATTTACAGTCTGGACTCCGTAAACGACTTTACTTAATTAAAAACAGAATTACCACACGAGAAAACCGAGAAAATCGTCCAGACTTTGCGCAATTGAGTTTAGTAAAACAGAACTAAACCCGTGTAATTCCGTTGAATTCATTGTTCAAGTAGTTAACAAGGTTTTGTCGAACAAAGTTCTAAAATCAACCACCGCTTGCAAAACGATTTTACCTGCCTTGTAAGAACACACGAATGAATTATCATAACAATATCAATGCAGGAGCGTGGTGATCGGAATTATGCAAGAAGTATAGCAGAGAATCGGTTATTGAGAGTTGTCGGCAGCGTGAAGACTGATCGAGATGGAGGTATAAATACGTTCTATTTCGTCTAGAGTGATATCAGTTGTCAGTGGTCTGTGATCTCAACAGCATAGCAGAGTAAACAGAAACATGGACACAGTACAGGTGAGTTTGAAGAGTCTCATTTCATTTCATTTATAACATTCATTCAATTTACAATTTTTACTTCTTGAAGAACAAATAAAAAATAGCACAAACGACAATTATATATTGATCAGAAAATTATACCCCGTCGACGGGCCTGAGTGGTCTATTTCGACATACCTAATTGCATTTCAAGATGGCGGATAGAAAATAATAGAAACGAAAAAAACAGATATATCGGGAATAAATGCAAGTCAAAGTGTTCAGAAAATACCGGGTGGCGCAAAAAAAACTCACAATGGGCGAGATATCGCTGTGACGAAACTACTGCATACATCGGGCTGAAAACTTCACATAATCTAAACAACATAAGGTTTAATGTGTGAAAGTTTCAAAAACATTACTTTTGTGAGAAAAAAGTTACAGCTGCTCGAATTTGGTTGTCGAAAAATCGCTTATACGGAGCTCAAATAACCCACGTCCTACGGCATGGGACGCTGTTTCTACAAAACTGTATACGAAAACAATCTGAAAATTTTAAATTTAAAACATAATATGTTGTTATCAATTATGTACAAATTGCAATACATTGGGATCAATGGAACGAAAGTTATGGTGTCTTCAAGTTGAGCCTGAAAGCAGATTCTAAGTTTTAGTACGCACGATAATTTCAAAAAGTGTAATTATCTCACGCTAATTCTGCTTTTAATCTCAACTTCAAGGTACCATAACTTTCGAAAGTTAATCTAAAAACTAAAATTCCCGCAATTTTAAGAAAGGGATTGAGTCTATAATACTTGATCCTATGTTTGACCGATACGGATTGACAAGTAGGTGATGCGCATGTGCAAAGCTAAGTAAACCGACAGAGACAGAATCTCATGGCAAGAAACTAAATGAATAGTTAGTCTGTCGCACACAAGAAAAATGTGCACTAGGAAAGTGATTTTGATTAAAAAAAAGTAACAGAATATCTATCAAAATATTTCAATATGTGATATTTAAAATACTTGTAGATTAGATTAGATTAGTTTGGTTTAATGGCGCGTCAACGACGAGGTTATATTGCGCACATTATTTGTTATATTTAACTTTGTTGATCATAATTGGAGGGCAAGGGGAGGGGGTCGACCTAACGGGCCCGATCCGGGGAGTCCAGCACTGGTGGGAAAGCCAGGCCGGAATGGGGACGGACCGGGGGGTGTGAGGATTCGGGCCGACTGAACCCGATTTCAGGGGGTCACCATCTCGAGGGGGAAGGTCGGCCCGAGGGGACCGCAAATTCACTGGAGGGCATGGTTAGGCCGACCCTGGCTGCTCTTGGTCTGGGCCTCACCACTGATCTGTCCGGCATGGGTAGCCCTTACACATGAGCATATGCTCGCCGGCGTAGCTGCAATGGATCATTGGCCAACACAAACCCCACCACCGCGATAAGGTGACAGCCGTCGGGGGGTATGTATAGTAACAAATGTAATTGGCAGCTAAATAATCAAAATGTGTTTATATATATTTACCTAATTTTATATTTTACTAAATTATAATTTAATATGTTATGGTTGTCATCTTCTAAAGAAACGGAACTAAATGATATGACAACGCTATTTCCCACAAACAATCACGACCCATGCGCATACGGCGGACGACGTATCGTAGCTTTGACATTCGCTGTTATCTTCAAAATGTCCCAGATTATTTAGGAGCGTCTCATTTTCTCTCTTTTGCCACGGCCTCTGTTTATTGTTGTTTGTTTGTTTGTCTGACCGTACCGTTATACAAGTCACACCGGTTCTCCGATCGTTCTCAAAAATTGCTTAGCTGGCTGGAGACCGTTTTTTCGAATCCGCTGATTGGTTCTAATTTTAAATAAATGTTTTTTGATTGGTTGATCCGATCAATTTGAAATTTTGCAAGGACTTGTTGCAATTTTATAAGTTTAGACCCAACTCCATTTTAAGACCAACATTTTATAAAATTTTACAAAAATTCAACCAAATTTTCCAATAGGTTAAAATCTAAAAAAAAATGAGATTGGTCGAAAATCGAAATGTTCCGACTTAAGTTCAAATTGGCATGGGGATCAAGATCAACATTATCTATTTTTTTTCCATTGTCAGTCCAATCGCTCAAGTAGGTATTCACAGACTTGTTGCCATTTTAAGAGTTTTGACAGAGCTGCCAAGTGAGTTTTTTTCGAAAATTACCATCACGGCATAATAATGATGTTATTAAATTATTCCAGGTGTAGGTATATAAATTGTTGCTAAGAAAAACAGAAATAATCAAGTAGTTATCTTTAAGGTGATACTAGCGCTCGGCCGTTTTAGAAAATTGAGAGAGAAAAATTGTTTCATAAGTGAGTGTAACTTTTACAGGATGTTCACATGATCAGTCTGATTGTATATTAGTAGCCCTTTTTAATTTTTGCTTATTGCATATCGTGAATATTGCATTGTAGGCGCCGGTTATTCAACAAAACCGCGCAAAACGATGAAATTTGCGATACGATTAGAGAACAAACCCGTAAACCAATTGATCTCAAATTTTAATCATGATTAGATGAAAGACAAACTTAGGGTTATCCCTTGGCACATTTTTGAAATTTAATTTTATACGGCGCCCAGGGAGACGAGAAAATAGCTATTTTTTCACCAATAATCCACTAATTATTACTAATTAACGAAACAAAAAATTAAAAATGTACCAAGGGATAACCCTAAGTTTGTCTTTGATCTAATCACGATTAAAATTTCAAATAATTTGGTATACCCGTTTCGTCTCCAATCGTATCGCAAAAAGTGTCTACAAAAAGCAGCGAAATCGGTCGCGCTTGCAGCACCTTAATTGAGGGGATCGTATTTGGTTGGAGATGTTGCACGTATCGGTGCTCGCTCATCAACGCGTCACACGAATTTTTATATGGAAAATGCATATATAAACTGATGAACCAAAAACAGAGCTTTACTCTACGAATAATATTGTTATTCTAAAAACACAGAAAGCCGAGCGTTTGCTCTGTGCACGTAAATCAATATGTCTGAGCGCTAGCTGTCATGTAGTTCCACGCTCCTCGCAGCAGATAGCGCTGAACAGGTGAGTCTCTGTGCAGTTAGTCGTCGATGTCCGACGCGCCGTGTTAAATAAATCATAGGGCAGAATTATAAATATCATTACATCAATATTATGTAACATTGACCATAAACATAAACAATAAATATGATGTCTTAAATACAATTGCCATTAACTACTCTCTGTGATGTGAGAGTACTGAATGTATTTAAGACATTCAAACTAATTTTTGGAAAGCCCGGCCTTCAGCTGGGCTAGAAATATCATCATCATTGCCTCGGACATCCTCGGGCATTTGGCACGAACACACTTATGATGACTCAAATATCTTATTTTTCTGTTCTTTTCGTATCACAGGTCTAACGATGTTACTGATCATGGGCCCTTCTAGAACTTTTAAATTCCCAATTCCACTAGAATTCGATTCCATACAATGTTAATCCTTATGGCCATAACCGAATTCCATCAGAATGGAATTGGAAATTTTTTTCACAAAATATTAATTACAATCCAGTTCTGATTCTAGCAATTTCGTTCACTTGGTTCACTGGAAATTGATTTATTTACCACTGGTTTATACACTGGTCATATTCTTGCCAGTGACATCAACATTATTTACCAAGTAATTATTATTGGTTCTCAGTCATCAACTTTTTATCTTTCACACCAGAAGCACAGAACCCGTCCAATTTTATTGTATTTTAACCGGATTTATTTCCTATAAATCGAACGAACGGTAAAAGAACATCAAAAATAAAATTCGTTTACTATACTGCTTTTAATGGAAACAAATAAAAATACATATTTCTTTATTTATCACCTTGTTCTGTTTGCAACTAGATGATGGAAACAGTGAACGAGGTAAGCGACGTATTGTATCTGTAAAACACAACCGCTGCAACAATATGTTCAAGAGATCGATTATGTCAGAGCACTTCGAGCTCACGTGCACGTCAGTTAAATAAATGATTCCCTCAGAAACATATCGCGAGACAATAGATTTCAAGATAGGATAATAATTCTTCCGTCTTTTGCGTGACGATCCGAGCAAAGCAAAGCGTTTTCATTTTGCTTTCATTCTCTTTGCAAGATCTCAATTGTAATTTGAATCATGTCCATAAAACTTTGTGATCTTCGTAAAATATTTATACCCGCCTTTGTTTGCATTTCATTTAAGTAAGTGCTTCTCACCTGGTACACAATCTGGCAGTACATTACTGTTCATCTAACTTGAAAATACTATAGTAGATTTAGGGGCCATATTACCACGAGTTTAATCTTCAGTTAAGTTAAGCTCCTCTTCGGGAAATGTGATGTATTACCATTATATACTGCGGCATAGCTTAAACACTGCAGTAAATGTAGCCTGAGGTTAAATTAAACTGAGGAAATAAGCTCCGGAATTAAATTGCAGTATATAATGGTTGGTAATACACCGAGTTTTCTGAAGGAGAGCTTAAGTAACTGAAGATTAAACTAATGGCAATACCGGCCCTAAGAAACATTTTGGTAGATTCCCCAGATCGCATTGTCCATTGATAAGCTAGCATCATTCAATATGTAATGTAGGTATTCTGAAAACTTTATTAGGATAATAGGTATAAGCAATTTCTATGTAAAAATAAGCAACAGACAAAATCAAAAGGAGATAAATGGCTCTGCTCTTATAAACACTAGATGGCTATCAAGTCTAATTGAAAGTGGTGACAGCGAGTGCTCAAGGTCAACGAATGGCATATATATATATATATATACTTTCCAGTAGTTGAAAGCAAGTAGCCAATGAGAGCTCACTCGCCACTCGTCGCTTTCAACTTGACTATAACAGTCTCTCCCGTGTTATTTATAAAAGAAAATGTGTTATGTTGTTTGCTGATCTCTTCTTTGACCTCCAGTTGTTGACCGCGATGCTATCCCTGGCGCTCGCCTTTCGCTCGACCTCCGCCGGCATCTACGGCGGCGGCGGCGGCGGTTACGGCGGAGGCGGCGGAGGTTACGGGGGCGGCGGTGGAGGCGGAGGAGGTGGTTACGGTGGAGGTGGAGCGACCTCCTACGTCACCTTCCACGGCCCAGTGTCCGGCCCCGAGAAGCAGATCATCGTCGCGGACGACAAGGGCTGGAGCGGCGGCGCTGGAGGTGGTTATGCGTCGGGAGGTGGAGGCGGCGGATGGGACAAGGGTGACGGAGGTTCTGGATATTCGGTGGACTATGTGGTGAGTCAAGGGTGCACGTCAAGAGGGTAGAGGGACAAGGGAGGGAGGCGGAGGGTGGGACAAGGATGACGGAGGTTGGGATTGTGTACAAGGGTCCAGGACATCCTGGATCCCGGGCTCCACTTCCTTTGTCAAATTTTAACTGTTTTAAACACTATACATTTTGGAAAACACCATATAATCCAGTTAAAAACTATGTGCTACGTACGGAACAAAAACTAAAAGTATGATTTTTTCTTAGACTCATACCAACTTGGACTTTCAGGAATGATTCTTTCATCGTTAGGATTCTCATTCGATCTTCTTTCGACTAACAATTGGCGAATCAAGTATCCAGCTACTTTCATAAACTCGACTGCATGACGCCGAAATAAGAACGACATTTCAACCATAGCTGATCAGTTTTAACCTCGTACTTTTCTACTTTTCCAAACCAAAAGAATAACGCATAACTTATATTGTCAGAATGTCCCTCCCCCCCCCCATCCCTCCCTCTATGTCCGTTCTGTTCAAAGAGTTCTGATTGATCAAGTCAGATCGCCGCGTCAGCGAGAAGACTCTCCTGATTTCAACAGAACCAAAGATCGTTTTGGTGTCAGAGATTTTCCTTGACGTTTAGCTCCATTCTTCTTTGCGAGAGGATTTCATCACTCTCGGTCGGTCTCCGTCGTTCTTTGCTAAATTAATTTTATCTGCTTCACAGGCGAATTGTTAACAATTTAATAAGAATGAAAGGAGTGGGGGTCGAGTTAGGGGATCAACTTTTAAAGTGAAAGTTTTCCATTTATTAAACAGATATGAGTGAACGCGTTAATTATTTCTATACCACAGAAGCAGAAGGCCCGTAGTCCATTCTCCCCGTTTGACTATTGGCTTTTGATCTTATACGTCAAACCTTGTGAAATTGACTTCAGACCTTCTGCGTCTGTCTAAGTAATAGACAGTTCAAAGATGGTTAGTATTTGATTATGGTTTAACATCCTAGGTTAAACGGCGCGTCAAAGACGAGGTTACATTGCGCACATTAATTTTAACTTTTAACTTTGTTGATTATAAGGGGAGGACATGGGGAGGGGTCGACTTAACGGGCCCGATCCGGGGGAGTCTGAAACTGTAGGGAAAGCCAGTTCAGAATGGGTACAGGCAGGGGGGGGGGGGGGCTTCGGGCCGGATGGGACCCGATTTCAGGGGGATCACCATCTCGAGGGGGGAGGCCGGCCCGAGGGGGGCGCGAATTTGGGGAGGGCATGGGACTAGGTCGACCCTGAACAGCACTTAGTTGTAGTACCTAAGCCCCCATCACCGCCTCAAGGTAGCAATCCATTTGTGAGAGATATAATACTTTTTAAATTTTTTAACAGTAAATTTGTTTTGAATTGTGTTGTAACGAATGTTGTGTTGTGTCGCAGGGCACTCCAAGCTACACGTACACATACGGCGTGTCGGACCCTCACACCGGCGACACTCACTCCGCCCGCGAGTCCCGTGACGGCGATGACGTCACCGGCTCTTACAGCGTCGTCGAGCCGACCGGTAACGTGCGTACAGTCAACTACATTGCCGGCGCGCAGGGCTTCAAGGCGACAGTGAGCAACTCGATCCCGCAGGCGGGCGATGTAGGTGGCAGCACCGGCAAGGGCGGCGCGAGCTTCAACACGCAGATCAGCCATGGTATCAGCCACGGGGGTGGCGGAAGCAAGTGGGGTGCGGCCTCTAGCGGAGACGCGGGGACTGATGCGTGGGCCGGCGTCGCGGGATCGGTCGGCGCGGCGGGGTGGACAGCTAGCGCTGCGGGGGATGAGGCGGAGACGCTGGGATTTGATGCAGGCGTCGGTGGCTCTGTCGGCGATTACAAGAGCGTTTAAATGACTGATTTATTAGTTATGTACCTTAGAAGCAAGAGGCCGGAAGTCCATATTTCAAAATTTCAAAATTTCAAAATTACTGAGTTATATTGAAGTATTATCTAAAATAATGACTGGTGTAATAACAAATATGATTGGATGAAGGCATAGTTTTTTTAGCTCTACTCAAGAATCATTGAAACGGACCTCGGGCATTCTGCTTCTAAACTACAGAATTATTAATATAAAAATACAATATTTAATCGTGCTTATCGAATTAGTTTGGGCATCAACATAAGTCAGTCCGTGTGGACATTATTTAAGGTATTCAAACCTTGTAAATATTCTAAGTCTAATTGTGTCATTGATAATTTATTGTATCGTATTTATTAGTTGAAGTTTGTTAATGTTGCTTTTAGATTGCATTTATAAATGAGTTGCCTCAATAAAATGATTTAAATCGAATGGAGCTTCCAACTTGATTAATAAATCCTACATCCAGGACGGTCATATCATTGAATATTAAATCCTTATACCGAAGTTCACATTTTGCCCTTGATCTTGAAACTAGGAGCTTTAATTATTGTCAAAGTTCTCAATTTGCAACTTATCAATTTGGTGTGAACAATGCTTAAAGATAGCTGATGGTGATGGTGCAAGCGCTCGGCCGTTTAGTAAATTGAGAGAGAAAAATTGTTTCATAAGTGAGTGTAACTTTTAACTTTGATCAGTCTGATTGATATCAGTAGCACTTTTTCATTTTTGCTTCGTGCAGTGGTAATTAGGCGCCGGTTATTCAACAAAGCCGCGCAAAACTTAGACATTTCCGATACGATTGGAGACTAAACCCGTGAACCAATTGATCTCAAATTTTAATCATGATTAGATAAAAGACAAACTTAGGGTTATCACTTGGCACATTTTTAAAATTAAATTTCATACGACACTTACACCAAAAATCAACTTACTAATTAAAAAAAAGCAAAAAATTACAAATACCAAGTGATAATCCTAAGTTTGTCTTTTATCTAATAACGATTAAAGTTTCAAATCGTTTCGTCAACCCATTTTGTCTCCAATCTTGCAACAAGCGGCAACATCGCCCGCGCTTGCAGCAGCTTACGGCGTTTAAATCAAGTTAGTTGAGATGAAGTGTGCAATGTGAATGATGTATTTACCAATACCTTGTTAAGGTGCTGCAAGCGCGAGCGATTTTGCTGCTTTTTGTAGACACTTTTTGCGATACGATTGGAGACGAAATGGGTAGACCAAATTATTTGAAATTTTAATCGTGTTTAGATAAAAGACAAACTTAGGGTTATCCCTTGGTACATTTTTAATTTTTAGTTAAGTTATTTAGTAATAATTAGTGGTTTTTTGGTGAAACATTAGCTATTTTCTTGTCTCCTTGGGCGCCGTATAAAATTAAATTTCAAAAATGTGCCAAGGGATAGCCCTAAGTTTGTCTTTCATCTAATTATGATTAAAATTTGAGATCAATTGGTTAACGGGTTTGGTCTCCAATCGTATCGCAAATTTCATCGTTTTGCGCGGTTTTGTTGAATAACCGGCGCCTAATTAACGATGCAATAAGCAAAAATTAAAAAGTGCTACTAATATACTATCAGACTGATCATGTGAACATCCTGTAAAAGTTACACTCACTTATGAAACAATTTTTCTCTCTCAATTTTCTAAAACGGCCGAGCGCTATAGTATCACCTTAAATCACTGTCATAATGCCTTCACTTTGATACACACATGTAGTAGCACATACAAGTGCGGTAAACCTAAACAATGTGACTCACTTGCAAAATATCTCAATTACTTATAACCTCCTAACATTTTCGGAAAATAAAGCATTTGATTCGGGCCCTCAGAATCAAGATGGCGGCTTATATTCATGGTGACCATACTGCAATAGTTAAAATCTCGGCTCCTTTTGCTCCGATTTTATTTTGGGATGGTATTTAAATGTCATTGTGGCCCATATTATTGTTTCTTCTACTCCATGTCTACTCCATTTTGGAAAAGTGGTTTATAAATGGAGAATGCTCTGAAATAAAATTACACTTATAAATGAAGCATACTAAGAATTAGAGTATGAATCATATTTGCAATCTAGAAATTAATATTCAGAGAGATAAACAACAGTATTATTTTATTGAGGGACTCGCTCAAAACTTATCTTTTGAAAGACACGTAACCACATAATTATCTATCCTACATGTTACGAAAATTTCATAATATGCTCATATAATTTATATGACATAGATAATGAAAGCCCGAAACGTTATTTCTTATTTAAGTAATTTTATGTTATATGCAAATAATCTCCCTAAAATATAACTTATTTAATAACAAAATTTTAATTTTAGAATTTGTTAAATATATTTTTATTAGCTTGACCTTGACACGTGGAGTATGGATTCATGAAATGTTAAGAAACATATTGCCTCATTACGGAAGTAATTCTACTTCTTTTGTGAGTGTAGATATTTTTGTTCCAAAAAATATACACACGGATTACTTATATGAATACACTCCACGTTTCGTCACTTTCTGGTTCGTTTCTGAAATATAAATTTGCCTAATCCTGTGGCCGAAGAAGTATGAATTTTCACACATTTGTTAATGTCTTGGATGATTTGGGATATCCAAAAGTATGAAGACAAAAAAGTAAAATAGTAAAAGACTTGTATGTTTATGGTTTAAATTGAATTATAAATATTTAATTCATAAAAGTGACCCAAATGATAGCTATATACTAGAGCAACAATGCTAATTTGTCTAGCTGTCAACCTAACAGTGAATGGATTTTGCAGTCTTGTAGTTTTTATTTAATCGTTTGATAGAATCACAATCATACATTACAAATTTAGCAGTTCTAACCCTAAATGTGGCGGCCGTATTATCAACCAGCCCAGTAACCTTGTCTAACCTCGCCCATAGTCCCTATCTCTGTCAATTGTTAATTCTTAAATCCACCAATGAAGTACAAGGGCACCTTGCTGGCATGGGAAAGGGTCTATATCTTTACAGAGGGGAAGAATGTTAGGTACCTACCTAATGCCTGTGCTAATGCTCTGGTGCAGATACAATAACAACATGACAGGACATTATAAATGTATTAAATTATAAAACATTCATTGTTTTATGAAAAATCATCTGGATAAAACGTAATTTATACATTAATGTATTCTTAAAAAAAGATAACAAAAGAAAATAAAAAAATAAAAATAAAAGTTTAGATATTTTCTATACATTTTGTTGTTTTACGGTGTGTTGAATATGATTGGTGTAACTACCTATATAATTAGTATTTTTGTAAGTTGGCAGAAAATGTGTAAGGTGAAGTTACTGTAGTGGGGGTGACGATTACAAGTGAAAAAGTTAATCGGGCTTGAGGGGCAAACGGGCGGTACCAAAAGGGCAGAGTGTGTTTTGTCACGTAGCCTCAGGGTATATAAAGCCAGCCAGAACTTTCATAGGACACAACTTCAACTACAACTTCAACTTTAACTGGCAAATATGAAGACGATTCAAGCGCTGATATTCGGTAAGTATGAGATATATGTTTCTTATTTATTGGTTTAATATCTTCTCAGTTGTTTGTGAACAAGTTAAATAAAAGTTAAAATGTATAGTACAAACAATTATTTGGTAAATATCTTGTAATCGGCGAACAGGGGGACGACATGGTTATTGGGGGTGCAGAGATTAAAAGGTGCGAGAAATATAAATATTTAGGAACCTTTATAACGGAGAAAGGAACGTGTGAGGACATTTATAGAAAGATAACTAATGGACGGGTTGCCATACAGACTTTGAACTCCTTACTCTGGTCTCAGCAAATGACAAGGGAAACGAAGTTTCTTTTGTACAGAGCGATAGTCGAGCCCATAGCAACGTATGTAGCTGAAGCTTGGCAGATGACGCAGAGAAGTAAGGAGCGGTTGGAAGCCCTAGAAATGGACCATCTTCGAAGATCATGCAGGGTGTCGAGACTGGAGCATATACCTAATAGGCAAATAAGAGAAGAAATGGGATCGGTAAACACGATTGTGGATAGAGTCGAGACGAGGCAACTAGTGTGGTATGGACATGTCAGGAGAATGCAGGAAGAGAGGGGGCCCAGAAGGATGTTGGGTTACCAGCCTCCTTACCGAAGGAAGCGTGGACGCCCGAGGAGCTCCTGGATGGATGGTGTATAAACTTCTCGTGTCTAGTTTCTGAGATAATTTGAGTTTTCTCCCCTATGCTATCTGATGGCAGCTAAGTAAAATCGAGACATGTTTAAGGTAATATGAAGTAATAATTTTTTGTACCGAGAGATTTGAACAAAAAACTTTTTTTCTTGTAGATATACGGACGTACTATCAGGAAAAAATTGAAAACAATACCAACGTGTGCTATTTTAAAAGTTAAAAACCAATTCAAAAAGATTGTACTATATCTACCATGTTAAAGATTTGCTCATTCTCTAATAACATAAAATTGAACCCTTTCTTTTGGACTGGAGGTGCAAACTAAAAACATTATTTTGAAATTATACTTTTAAGAAAAAATATTTTTATATATATATATAGCTCCAGCCACCTTAAATTGCTGCTTGAAATAACTGGTATTTTCAGTGTGTATTGTCGCTGGAGCCAATGCAGTGTTTGTGACATGCCTGACGCCATGTGCACTTCTGCCGCCTGCCCCAGTCTGTTCCGTCCACATGACCCGGTATATCCTGCAGACGTGGAACACCCCGTGTGAGCTCAATTGCTACAACACGGAATCCACCAAACCAGGTAGAGTTTATTAGAATTATTTATTGCACATTTACCTGCCGGACATTGGTGCCCTCTTTAGCCTATTTACAAATGTAGTTAAGCAGTGAGAATGACAATACAAAAGACAATTGACGTTAGTTGGATACAGAAAAAAACAAAACCCATACTTGTGGAGCATAAACAAATATAATTTTAAAAATAATTTAAAAATAATAATTTGATACGAGAGTTTGATTCGGGTTTTTACATGTGGGTCAGTTTAAACCATCGGATCAGTTGAAGAGCATATAATTACATTTAAATATATCATAAACATATTGCATAAGAAAAGCGTGAATAAAGTAGAGATTTCACTAACACCATCAAAAGCACTTCGTTGTTAAGCAGGTGACTACAAAAAGAAGGTTAACTACTGCCAAAAGGAAGAGAAAATAATTTCCTAATTCTGTAAATTTGTCCATAATCCACTTTACAATTCAAGTTGGACAATTTGAAATTCTAGCCAATGAAATATTGTTTTGAATGAAACTCTGAATCCAATTGGCATGTGATTGAAATTGTCCAATTTGAATTGTATGGGCAGCGTGTTTAGACTACAGATAGCGCTACAAAAAGTACACACAGAGCCGCCTAAGCTGTGGGAAGGAAGCTTACCTTTGGCAAGGCGTCCAAGTCGCTGCAGTTATATGTTATGTTGCTGCACATATTACGCATTATCAATTCTTAAATTTGCACAAGTTTATCTAATGTGTATTCGCCTACAAAATATTAACAACAAAGTGTTCACAATTTCACTGAATCTGATCACAATAGTAATTTGCGCGACTTGGTACTGATTCCGAAATATTTTGAGTACATTTGTTGATATTTGATCGGTTGCTAGGTCACGGCCAATGAGAAATGAAACAGTTGAAGATCATTCCCACAAATCTTGCTTATTTCTTTCACTCGTGGCGCTGGGGGTATGAACTCTCGGTGCCCATAGTGGAATATGGACTTAAGTGATTCTACAACCCATTTGATCATGTCCACCTCCAATATTTTCGTCCCGATTTTTTTTACGAACTATTGCTGTTGCATTCAAACAACTCTAGCATAGATGAACAATTTGTTCATTAAATCTATGACTCCAGCGACCGCAATTATCATTATGTAGACTTGCAATGGGGTTCATTAGCACTTTTTGCTCAAAATGCAATAACACTAATAAGATGTTTGATTGTAGAATTATAATTCATTTGTTTTAGATTACTACTACTATTTGCACGACGGAGCTTGCAAAGCCCCAGGTACGTACGAAGTTCCTTCTTTAAACGAACTATTTATGGTTCAGGTGGTGTAACAAGTTATAGCTGTTTTAACACAAAGGAATGATTTTCGTATAATTAAAGATCTATTTGCTTTCACACTATTTTCATAGCTTATTTTCTTCTGATTTCACAACTAACTGAATAGCAGTTCAATTCAACAATTGTTGAACATTATAACAAGCAATTGACATATCAGAGTTGTATTCAGTTAGTTGTGAAATCAGAAGAAAATAAGCTATGAAAATAGTGTGAAAGCAAATAGATCTTTAATTATACGATAATCATTCCTTTATGTTAAAACAGCTATAACTTGGTAGTTGGTGGGAGGAGCTCCATAATGTGTATTGTATCAATATTGCTTTTTATAATTTGTATGTTCACTTGTGGAGTGTACTACATTCCAGAAAAAACACTCCATGTAAAAAAAGCAGCCAAGTATCTGTCAACTAAAAAAATAAAAGAGGAAAAAAATCACTGAAAAGGAGTGATATCAACAAATGAGCCAAGTCATTGAAATACCAAATATTTAATCGTACCTTGAAATAAAAAATGTTTTTTATGTCACTAAAGCAAGTCAAACCTACTTTTACGTGATAGGTCTGTTCACGACTTGAACAGAATTGTAAAATGAACATTTGAACATTTTGAAAATATATTTGAAGTTGAAATTGAATTGCAAATTTGGGTTTGGAATGATTATAGATAGAAAAGGGAAGAATGAATTTTCTTGAATAGGAGGTCAAACCTCTTTAGTGTTTATAGAAAAGAAAGCGATGGAAGAAAGTTGTGTGAAGTCTGTCAAGCTGATGCTGACTGGGTGTCCTTAAAATTGTATTCAAATTGCAATATTCAAATTAATTGAGCGAGCGTAGCGAGCGTCACCACGGTACTCTTATGGCACTTTCTCTGTGTGTTTGTTTGTTTGTTTGTTTTTTTTTTTTTTTTTTTGTGGTCACAGCCCAGGTCAAACCGCTCAAGCAATCGATCTGAAATTTTGTACACATACTAACGTACTCTATGCGGTCCCTGGGATCGTTTTTGAATGGGCTCCCGTGATTGGTTCAAATTAAAAAAAAAAATCTTTCGATTGGTTGCTTCGATCAATTTGAAATTTAGCAGAAACATTGCAACCAACATTGTACCCAATCATAAAAAGTTTCAGCCAAATCCTCCTATTGGTTCAAATTTAAAACCATTTTTCATGTGATTTTTGACATTTAAACTAGAACAGATTGACCGATCAACTTAAAACTTCGCGTGGTCATTGGTACCAACATTTTAGGTATTTTTGCCAATTTTCAGTCTAATCTGTCGTTATTTTCAAAAGTTTTGTCATTTTAAGGTCATTTTATTCCATAATCTTGAAAAATGTATACTAAATTGTCATCCCTGCCTTCCTTAAGCTTCTGTTCCAAGGCAAGGCCTGTAGAGCAGCCAAGCTATTCACATTGTACAGTAAAATGAAAGCATTTTTGAGCTAGCGCATAAAATCGGATGCAGTACGAAGGCCAAATCCTCTAATTGGTTTAAGTTTAAATAATGTCTTCTGATTGGTCGACAATAAAAATGTTCACATTAAGTTCAAATTTTGCATGGTGATCAAGACCAACTTAATATTAAATTTTACATATTGTTAGCCGAATCAGTCAAGTATTAATTGTAATTTTACGAGTTTAGTATGGGATGTCACAAGAGATTTCTGGAGAAGATATGTAGGTAAGACTTCACGACACAATGGATCTGTTATTCATCCAGAGTATTATGGAGATTGAAAAATTGCAGAGAAAATCGTCTTGTGCCGTGTCGTGTATCGTTACTATGGGGATGTTGCATGTTCTGTGCTCGCTCATCAACGCGTTACACTGAGCGTTTTCCTAGTATTTTTCTATGTTGTTAACCGAGGCAAATGTGGAAAGGATGGAATAAAATGACATAAAATAATAATTATTTTAATTAATCGGTACAGCTAGGGAAATCCCGCAGTGGCAGGATTGCAACGATGTATCCCCTGGTAAAAGCAACTGGACGGCAATTGGTATTCCAATGCCTGTGGACTTGAGCCCAAGCCTCTGCATGGCCGCTTGTCTTCAGTTCAACGTGTCCTACAACTACTACGGACTGCAGAACGGGTAACAAGGATGTGGAACTAAATATGTAATTGTAAACTTTATTGAGTGAAGTCTCCGCTTAACTCATTTTGGTACGGACGTGTGATTATTTTGTCTTTACTGCTAGCTACATGTCAAACTGACATAATTACACATGTAAATACCACATATGAGTTGCCCAGATTTAATTCCCATGCTGATATGTGGGATATTTGGTTTTTAACCCACATTTTGAGATAAAACATTTTTCTTATTTGTATTTTATGTACACTAGAGCAATAAAATCACTTCAGAGTCATATGTCTAACATAATATTTTTATTGAGATTGCCGGATTTGAATAGAGGCAACTCACATAATATAGTTTGCACCACTCTTATACGAGTTCCTCTTATTGAATTAAGAAAAATGCCTTCTATTCGGTTACAAAATTAATCAAATATTAGGTATTAATATTATGAAATGTTCAATAATAGTTCGTTCAAGCGTTCAAGGTCAGCATTTTATCAAGGAATGGCTCAATTCCCATTTTACGTAATTATCTTTATAGTTAATGTTAGTTATATTAGATATTAATATTAGACATGCATTATTCTACTATTAAATTTATTGTTTACTATACTGTGTTCTAGTGACAGTAATTTTTTTGTTTTTTTGTTTTCTGTTTTTATTATTATAAATTAGTCTATTATTAGGTATATCCAGTCTGTAAAAGAAAAGAGAATTCAGTAATCTGTTGATCTAAGGTGTTCTTCACCCGTTCTCTTTTTGACACTTTGAATTGTCTTTTTTGTTCTTTTTTGTACAAAATGAAGCTTACGTAAACCACAAAACAACCAAAAATTATGTTTCCTTACACCCCCCCCCCCCCCCCCCTGTGGACGCCCATGTCTCTAAGGAAGTGTGACGTGTGTGTTCCTCTCCTCAGCAACATCTGCAAATGTGGCATGGCGCCGGAGGCTGTGAGTGCAACAAGTGGTTGCAACGTGCAGTGCAGCGGACAACACGGCTACTCGTGTGGAGGACCCAACCGTCAGGACACATATATCTCCATGCGGCAGAGACGTTTGGGCGCTGGAGGTTTAATAGGTACGTACGTTTGCAAAGCATCATTGAGCGAGCGAAGCGAGCGACTCCTTTTGGCACGAACCTCTGTTTTTTCTGTTTTTTTGTTACTGAGGTTTTTCTGTACAAGTCACATTTTCTTTTCGATTATGATGAAATTTTGCACACATGTACGGACCATTTCTAGACGTTGCAGACCCTATTTTTTTAATCCGCTGATAGGTACAAATTTAAAAAATCTTTCGATTGATTGGTTTGATCAATTTGAAATTTTGTCAAGTTTTAACCTATGAGCATCATTGACCAACATTGCCCAACATTTGGTTTTGAATCCTGCAGTTGATCCGTCTCTGGGTGCATTCGTCGGCTGTTACTTGACCTCTACGATGAACAGCGTCTGGAAAGGGAGGACTAAGTTCGCCTACCCCACCACCGATTTTCCCATGAGATGCGACATTTGCTTATACGCCAACGCCTATTATGCCGTGGACTACAGGTAACCATTCGTTCCGAACATGGACACAGCAGGACCGAAGTCCATGTTTCAATGATTCTTGAGATGATTGAGCGAGCGAAGCGAGCGTCTCTTTTTCGCTCTTTTGGCACGGACCTCTGTTTGTTCCGTGTTTTTTTCTGTTACTGAGGCTATACAGATCACAGTTTTTCTTCGATCGAGCTGAAATTTTGCACACATGTTCGGACATTCTCTGGGCGTTTCAGACCATAATTTGTTTGAAATCCAATTATTGGTTAAAATTTTAATAAATATCTCCTGATAGGTAGAAAAATGAAAATAGTCTTCGATAAATATGATCAACCTTATATTTTGCATGGTCATTAAGAACAACATTGTCTCTTATTTTACAAATTTTTAGCACGAACAGTCAAGAACGTATATAAGCACTTATTGAAATTTTTAATATCTGTCAGAAATGAAGTATCGAAATGGTTTTTTTCCAGTGCAATTGGATCTGATTTGCTTTAGGTGCCAGAGTATTTAGATGCTATTTTGAAAATTCAATGAAAATCAGATACTTTTATGTTGATAGAGTGGACCATATTTCAATTTAATATCGATTCATGTTTTGTGTGGGTTTGGTACGGAATTCCGGTTTGAGAATTTTCACCTGCCGGTGCTCGCTCATCAACGCGTTGCACTGTGCGTTTTCCTTGTAAAAACACCATCGCCTAATTCTACATTCGTCCAATCTTATTTGTCCCCCAGCCGCGCCAGTGGTACCAACGCCACAAAGGACTACCAGTGCTCGTGCGGAGACATCCTGCCGACCTCGGGGAAGGTAGCCGATTCCCTGTGCAATGGAGAGTGCGGCAAGGGAGTGCTCTGCGGCAGCACTGACGGCCTCTACACGACGCTATACGGCACCCTCAGCATTGATACGATAAATCGAATCTTTGGTTAAATGCTTTGGGATAGTTCCTAGAGCAGCGGTCGGCAACCTGCGGCTCCTTGGTGGTTCTTGAATGGCTCTGTATAATTTAAATAAAGATCTGGATTCGAAAAAAACGCCCTGCGGAGCAACAATTGGAAAGTTATTTGATTCAGTTTGTTCATTTTAGAGTCACAGAATCACTTTTAGATTATTAAAATTCTAAAAATCGCCCATTGGAAGTACGTTCACTTTAAAGTCCAGAATCAGTTTTAAATTGTCGAAATTCTAAAAAAAAACGCCCCGCGGGGCAGGGCCCCCTAAAGTGACTGTGGCTCCCATCATTATCTAATTTATTACTTTTTTGGAAAATTGGCTCCTTCACCAAAAATAGTTGTCAACCCCTGGCCTAGAGACTGTCAGACACTCTGGACCCTTACCTAACATCTCCAATATTTCAGTAGCACCGTGTTACTGTAGCACGATCGGCTAGTTGCCATGGCGACAATGTTAGCTCTTATGGCTAAAACTTTTAAAACAAAAGTTGTGCTACAGTAACACGGTGCTACTGAAATTTGGCGATATTAGGTAAGGGTCCTGGGTAATTTCCTCTGGATGATTTTCTATTTTCTATTATACATTCTTTCTATTGTTCGTAATTGCGTTAATTTGTTACTGGCTGCTAACTCCTATTGTGAGCTGCGAAAACAGTTGAACTGCGAAGATTGAGTTCGGAACTTTGAAACTTCCGTTTGAATGCTCTTCAGAATTTACAGCTATATTCAGATTTGTAATGAAGATTACTGAACGACTATTGTGTGTTTTTCGAGAGCAGAAACGGTACGCCAAGCCGAATCATTTGAAATTTAAAATTTAAAATTAGAATAATATATCGTAAATGTAAATGCAAAACTGAAACTGCAACCACTTCACAGTCGGGTCTTCACATTAGATCGTGTTTTGCTGTGGGATATCCCGTTTCAAATACATATTTTCTTGTGTTCAAATGGAATGAATGCATTTGATCTACAGTCTGGGACAGGCAAAGATGAACCCAGGTATAGGGCGGCCCATGCTAGAGCGGGTTCATCTTTGCCTGTCCCCGACCATACTGCAGCATACATCTATACCAAAGTAGGAAATTACCCATGTGTCTTACCAGCTCCATCCTTCCAAAGCGCCATGTTTGTGTGTTCCTTGACGTCAATCTGGACATTGATGTCATCACATTTGTTTCAGTGTCTTCAATGTTATAGGCTTTGACAAGAAAGCCGAAACACCTAATTAGTTTGTACACACCATATCACAAAGTGTGATTTAACTAACTGCAGTTTGTTGAAATGCATCACTTGTATTAATATTTCTTTTGTCTCACGTATTCTGCAATGTTGTTTCCTTCATCAGTTTTAGTTAATGATGATTTGAATAAAGGCGCTTTGTGAATTAAATTTGTTGTGTTGAATTCTCTTTGTGACTGACATTACATGGGCGTCCGCAGGATTTCTGCCAGGTGGGGGCAGGGCAAGGAAAACAATATTTTACGAATTAAGGGGGGTGTGAAGGGCGAACCCCCCCTAACCCACCCTGCTCCGCAGGGTGTTTTTTTGTTTTTTTGACACTTTGAAATGAATTTTCTTTAGTTTTTTGGGGGTTACGCGCCCCCCTTGCCCCTCCCTGTGGTCGCCCACGTTGCTGGACTTAATGGAAAACTTCCACTGGTAAACATAACATCATGCATTTCTGAATGTAATATAACTCTAGAAACATCGCTTGAATACAACAAGACAGTAAAAGTGGGTTGCGCCTGCCTTTTTATATTAGAGTGTGCGCTGTACGACTTGGCTGGCGTGGAGCGACCGCTCTACTAGATAAAAAATCCTAGTACCTAGTACTATATCTTATCAATATTTAGACTTAAAAATTAAGGTGTGATTTTGATAAGACTCTTGATCAGAATAAAATGTCGACTCACTAAATTGTATACTTTCGTGCATATGTATAAATTTAGATTGATAGGAGAAAAAATTATTGCCTGTATGGTGGCAGGGACAGACAAATGAAGTGGACAACCCGGCCTATTGCTGGTCTAAAGATTTATTATGAAAAGTTCACAGAGAAATATCTCTGTGGAATTGACGACATACACTATGGGTCTCAACCAGACATTTTTCAACTAAAGCAAGTTCTTTATAAACATCTTGGCAGTACACTTCGAGCTTGCAACTTTGGAAATAGGATCTGCTCATCACGCTGTGGTGCCGTAGCATCTTCTGTAAATTCACCGACGTCTAATAAGAAGAGCTTTATCAGATTGCGGCAATTTGACAACGCTGTAAGGCAATCGGTGATAGTTCCACTGAATTCAACGTGGGCGAGTGACAGCTGAGTGATGTGGGAGTGATGATGCGAAAGATGTTCACCAACAATTACTGACGATAAAGAAAATGTGTCCAGAAACAGGTCGTCTAGGTTTACAAGAGTAGAAATCAGCTTCAAAAAGATCGCGTCGCAACTAGCTGCTGGGAATTTATAGCTGCACTTGAGGATGAGGCTCTTGACTTTCGGACAGGAGTTGGCGACGTTGTCGATGGCGATGTCGTCGGGGGTCGTCAGGACGAGATGCAGAGAGCGCAGTCGCAGGACGTGGTCCATGGAGGGGAGGACTGTGTCGTCGATCCATCCAGAAAAACCTTCAAGTTGGCCGAACTCTTGCAATCGAATCTGTGATAGAAAAGCCAACACCTTCGTGAGCCTTAAAGTGGTCCCACTGCTCCAGCCAAGGTGCTTAGAATTCCCCGTAATTCATACAAATCTCTGATGAAATAATACCTCAAACAACAGCATACAACAATTTTATCTTACCGTGTGCTCCAATTATATGTTTTTAATTGAAGTTCCAATTAAACTATCCCAAAATAATTCATATTTGTAGTGCAATGTTGCCAGATTTATTGTAAATTTTACACATTGTACACAGTTTCTTTCTTATTTGGCCCGTGACCCCATATTTTCAAACGGCAGTCTTATTCTAAAAATTATTATCTTTAATTTGAGACTATTTTCAATAATTTGTCATTCCTCTTGCGGTTTTAGGAGCAATTTAAGGCCAATTTTCCAGGACGATTTCATGTCTCCCTGTGTTATCTTATGGGGGAAAAGATGATCTTTAATCAATAATATCTAATTATATGATACCGTAAGGGGCAAATATTTTTTGCTAGTTGTATGTAATATGGTTTCATTAATCTTTTGTGTGAATTACAGCAAATTCTCATTCCTATGCCGAAACGATGGAACCACTTTAATAGTTCATTGTCGTCCTTGATGTTGGAAATGTATTTTTGACATTCATGTGTGAGGCTTCTAGATCTGCACAGCAGGTTCCACCTGTTGAGTTCTTTTTGTTTCTGTTGTCATAGCAAACACATTCTGTTCAACGGTTGTAACTTTTCCAGTTGTCTATTAAAGGTTTTACTCAAACTAATATCTTCCATTGACGAATTCTTGCAGAATTCTATTTAATACAACTACTCAAATTGTAAATTGAGTTATGTACCTATGTATTATTGACATTGTCTAATTCACATGTATGTGACCAATCTGGACAAATAAAAATTGAATTGAATTGAATTGAATTGAATTGAATTGAATTGAAATTGTTTAGTCACAATTAAAGAGACTAGACCTACACTTCCCCCGCCCCACCACACGGAAAGAGCGTCATCTTCCAATGCTGCCAATGCTAATCCTTGTAGCACAAAAAGTCCAGGGAGCCTAAAATTCCCAGCGCCATTTTCCACGTGACAATGGAAGTAGCTAAACAGTCGATGGCTCAGTCGATACATTATGGTAAACGCATTAAATACGTAAAATGTAATTAAAAATACATTTATTTATGCATTTAATGGTTATTTACATAAACATTTACACCCAGTTACACCCAGTGACACCCAGTGACACCCAGTGATACCCAGTGACACCCAATATGACACCCAGTGACACCCAATATGACACCCAGTGACACCCAGTGAGTGACACCCAATATGACACCCAGTGACACCAATATGACGCCCTCCAGAAGAACGCGAGTCCGGGGCGCGCAGCCCCTCAAAAATTTTGAATTTCTGGAATGAATTTGGTGCGTTTCTGCGCTTTTTGTAAAATATTTGAACCAATTTTAATCTCCACGAAAAATAAGTTTGTAGAGGGCGACCAAATGTGTTGTATTTAACAGTGTTATTAATATGAAAGAGAATATTATGTAAAAAGGTGCGTAAGCCCGGCTTACCCTCCAAAAAAGGTGTGTAAGCCAGGCTTACCCGGGCTTACGCACAAATTAAGCACTGAATTCTATTCCCATAAAAATCACTCCGTGTACAAATAAGAAATCTAAAAATTCAGTGTAATGATTTCAAAAAATTGGCCAAGTAAATTTTTTTCAAAAGTAGGTACTTTGCGCATCGTGCATATAAAGGCTCTCTAGCTCGAAAAATGGCATAACCTGTTCTTCCAAAATTTGGTATATGGGGTGGGGTGGGCCATAAAGCTCAAAATTAAGATATTTTGCAACAATGTGAGATTTCCCATTTTAAGATCCAGTTGGCCGAAAATGCTATGTTGTTGCTTACAGTAAAAGTGTTTGGTCTGCTCCTCAGCTTATTAGGAATTCACGGTATATTAAGTGAGTGTGAGTGTACTGTACGACTTGGCTGGGTGGAGCGACCGCTCCACTAGATATGTTTAGGTACATTTTATTTTTGGCATTCTTCTATACTATTTATATTCACGATGCGCCAAGTATATTTTGGTTTTTAAAATTAAGTTTTGACTTGACCCATTTTTTGATATCACTGCTTTTCAGTGCTGAATTTTTAGATGTCTTAAATTTTTTATTTTTGAAGAGACTTGGCTGGTATTTTTACACGGAGTGATTTTATGGGTTGCTTTTATATGAGGGATTTGTTAACTGATGAGTCTACGATACTTGATGAAATCCATGTTTTATGAAGCACAAAAAGGCGGCCCCTACTTTTTCTAAACGGCTTTACCGATTGTCTTCAAGTTTTCACAGATTATAGATAAATAATAAATCTGTGCCTCTAGTGGGCCAAAAGTGTTATTTTTTGTTTATAATTTTCAGGGCAGTGGTGCTAAAAAGACTAATATATTGCCTATGTTAGCACTTCTTCAAAACGAGAAAAAAACATTTTTTATTATTTTTTTGGATCACTAGAGGCACAGATTTACTCTTTATCTCTATGCTGTAAAATTTTGAAAACAATCGGTCAAGCCGTTAAGAAAAAAGTAGGGGCCGCCTTTTTATGGTTTTTTTGTGGTTTTCAATATTTGAATTAAAATAACTTACTTCACAGCAGTATATGCAACACGCAACACACGATTAAATGTCACAAATGTCACGTACAACCCAGAGCTAATGCATTTTCATGCATTTCTAAGATTTTTTTACATCGGAATCGAAATTTTCTGCGAGTCCTGTCGACTCTTAATCCAAACAATTTCTAGATTACTTCCAGTATTTTAAGGATGATATTAAATATTAATACAACGATTAAATAATGCAATCATTTATTTATCATTCAATAACATTTGTGATATATTCATTCTTATTCTTTATAATTTTCAATATTTAACACTTAAAAGCCCAAGCTGGCGTGTTTACCAACAATAATGTATTATATTTAGTTTACATTTAATATAATATCAAAGTTTAGATTATAATTTAGGTAACTATTATAATAGGGGTTGGAGATTTGTATATTCTATGGGTAAAATAAGGGAAGACAACTTTCGGGTAGTTTTATAAATATTTGCAAATAGCTTTAATTTAGAATATAAAAATTGAATGACATATATAAAAATTCCTAAAGAAGACGAAAGTTACTTTTTAATCTGGTGGCAAAAGCTAACATAACTAGGATATTAACTAATTTGAACTAAATGCCAAAAAGCATGTAATTTGAATATTATTCTATGGACGAATTTCCAGCCATGGTGTTTCTTTGCAAATATGATATGAGAATTGCTTGCAAATGCTTTGTGAATATACAATATTCACAATGTAAGAGTGCGCTTTATTCACAAATTTGTAACATATTGGATGTCTTCTCATTGGAAGTTACAAACCAAACTATAATTTCAAAATCTGTCGCAAAATGGCGTAACACTTTTTTTTAGTATTTACGTATGAATCATCACAGAGTAGCACAGTTTTTGTTAAATAATATTTTTTGGCAAGAGGTTAACATTTTGACGACATCCAAATGACACAAATACATCAATTTCAACATTAATGTGCATTTTTAACATTTTTCGTTAACATAAGCAAAAATATTACAATCATATTTCTAATGATAATAATTCGGATTCATCGCACAACAGTATTAAAAAGACATAAGTGTACAACCATTAATACAATTTTCGCACTTATGTCTGTTTATCAAAGTGTGATAAATAAACTACTAAGGAAATATTGTCCACGAAATATTATGATAAAAACGTAGTAATTTCCTTCCATGGGAACCGTTCATGTTTGCTCAAAAGGTCTTGGTTCGATTCCCATTTGGGGAACTCTCATTTCTATTTTTAACATATGCCTTCTCACGCAAATAAAGCATATTAGATTAATACATTATAAATTTGTTTATGAAAATACATAGAATACTAGTATTATATACGTAATTTATTTTCACTATTATTTTGTCGATGGATTGTTAATAGAGTGAGGTAATAAAGGTGCTGCTTTACAGTCTGTGAGTTGGTTAGTGCTATGAGTTGATGGGGCTGAGGCATTGAAGAGAGTTTATTCAATTGGTCCAACGATGGAATGATCAACAAAACACGTTGAAGAAATTAAGGTGGCTGGGTCGATCGACCATTTTTTCAGATAGTGTTCAATTTTGCTGTACTCACTCATCGGTATCCCCTAAACAACACTTCAAAAAATAAAATACTTCCCGTGTCTAGTTTTCGAGATAGGCGAATAAGAAAGCAGTATTTTCCCCATGTTATCTTATGGCAGGTTTCAAAAATTTGCTACAAATGAAGATTCTAATTAATTGGCTTGTTGGATTTTCAAAAAACCTATATAAGAAAGAATCTTTGTTCTATTTACTTTCATTAAAAAAATATAAACCAATATCATCGTGTGCTAAATAAAAAGTTATAGGCGATTCAATTCAAATTGCGAATCAAGTCAAAATACTTTTGGCAACATGGGAGTGCTCAAGGTAGTTAGAAGGCACTAAATGCCTACTAAAGATACCTTGACTTTTCATGAAAGTAAACTCTAGGTGTAAGCTCAGCAAGCTCAGCCATCATGACTCCACACAAATCAAAATTTTCAAAGTTAGATGTTGCCATATTGTACCGTATTGTTAAAATTTTAGATAATTCTTCAATATCCAAATCAAAACTAACTTCTTTGGGGCAGTAATACTGCTCTAAATAATAAGATAACGTATAAATACCATTTAAATGTTGTCTATTTCAACTACCCAGTATATTATACACGTAAATTATGTGCTAAAAGAATTTATAAACGTGATTTTTTTACACTTAATAAATTAGTGAAAGCTCTCCAATACTTCAGAAAATCGATCGATCCAGCCACCTTAACTGAAAACTATAATCTTGTGAGGGGTTTGATAAAATTATAAAGTCCTTATGAATTATGTTTTTTGAACTCAGAGTTTTAAAGATCAAATTTTAATTTAGTTTAAGCTCATTCACGACTTTCAGAACTTGTCAATAAAAGAATCGCTACGATAAACTACATTATTCCTTATACTTTTCTGTGAAGAATTTGATACCCATTTTAATATAAAATATTATTTCTTCTGGAAGAACCCAAGAAGCATTACGATTTATTGTAATGAAAATTCACAAACTAATTTTCATTTGGAAGCTGAAAACTTTAAAGTTTCCAGTTTTATTTCTACCGGTAATCCCGTTCATTTTACAAATTAATGCACAATTAAGCACATTGTTCAAAATGAGATACATTCCATTTGTTTATACTAGGAAAACGCTCAGTGTAACGCGTTGATGAGCGAGCACAGTACATGCAACATCCCCACATTAGTTCATGCCCATAGTAACGATGCTGTACATTGTGGATAGCTTGGCTGCTCTACAGGCCTTGCCTTGGAACAGAAGCTTAAAGAAGGCAGGGATGACAATTTAGTATACATTTTTCAAGATTATGGAATAAAATGACCTTAAAATGACAAAACTTTTGCAAATAACGACAGATTAGACTGAAAATTGGCAAAAATACCTAAAATATTGGTACCAATGACCATGCGAAGTTTTAAGTTGATCGGTCAATCTGTTCTAGTTTAAATGTCAAAAATCACATGAAAAATGGTTTTAAATTTAAACCAATAGGAGGATTTGGCTGAAACTTTTTATGATTGGGTACAATGTTGGTTGCAATGTTTTTGCTAAATTTCAAATTGATCGAAGCAACCAATCGAAAGATAATTTTTTTTTTAAATTTGAACCAATCACGGGAGCCCGTTCAAAAACGATCCCAGGGACCGCATAGAGTACGTAAGTATGTGTACAAAATTTCAGATCGATTGCTTGAGCGGTTTGACCTGGGCTGTGACCACAAAAAAAAAAAAAAAAAAAACACACACAGAGAAAGTGCCATAAGAGTACCGTGGTGACGCTCGCTACGCTCGCTCAATTAGCTCTGAAACCGGAATGGCGTTGCACATTTTGAATGAATTGCGAGCGCAGCGAATGTCTCCTTCACTCATTGACTCGGACGTTGTTTCCGGTTGCGTGCGACACAGTTCACACCGGTTCTCTGATCGAGCTGACATTCTGAATCCAGTTAGAGACAAATCGGCCGGTTTTCTGTCTAGATTTTAATAAAAATCCTCTAATTGGCTGAAATAAAATTCACTGCCAAAAGATTTATCTGCATTTTAAGCTTATTTTCAAATAATTTCGAACAGCACTCGCTCGCTCTCTCGCTTATCAACGTGTCACAAGAGCTTTTCCTACAGTTATTATATCATTTGATAACATAAACAAGATGATCTTTTAAAATATCGATAAACCTCGCAACCGTGAGAATCTCTTTTTGTACAGCGTTTACTTCTTCTCAAACTCTCTCCTATTATAATAGGTACCTGGCAGGAATCGATCGAGTATTAATAACATTTCGTATGAATGCTTTCCACAAGCGATCAACGTGTATTTTATGTTTTATGATAGAGCTATGATGAAATAGTGATTAAAGATACAAATATATTCCGACATGGGTCACTCTTTAAAAGGGTTGTAAAATACATGGTTCGTCATTTTTGTTGTAAGAAAATGATCTAAATCTAAAATTAACTGGTTTGATGCATGAATGGCATGTTTGAAATTGTTTTTCTGTGCTGTTTTGATAAAGATGTAATAATATATACAGTTTTTTACACTAGACATTGAAATGCTTGACTTAAAGACCGGTCAAAAGAACCGAGCTTTCTTTGAACATTTAAAGCATCTTGCTTTTAGCTTTCATATATTTGTCAAAGTTAAGAGGAAAGCACAGAGCTTTACTTGAACTTGGCAAAAACAATTCTTAAAGAATCAGGGGTTAACTTGGTTCATTCAAATTGGCATCGGCTCAAAATTGGATTATTTCAATTATTTTACATATGGAAACACTGTGTATTTCTTTTTGTTGCATCATCAACACCTCACCCTCAAATAAAAACATTGAGGCTACGTCAACTTCATCTTCATCTCCTTCAGCATTATCAACTATTTTCATTTAGTTAAAACAGACCTTGATTTATTTTATGGCATAACTTACTTTAAAATATCACATTCTGCGAAACGCAGTTTTGTGAATGGACACGTATTTTTTTATTTATATTTAATCCTTTCCCAAATTATTTTGGAAGGAATTCAAAATTACAAAATCCAAATTTGCCATTTGAAATTTCAATTTGAAACCATTTTAAATGGCACAATGATGTTTCTCTAACTGTTTGTCAATAATTTGGATTTTAATTTTACCAATTTAAATTTTTTAGTTTTTCATTACCGTAATTTTGTTATTTTAATCGATTCCTTGGAAACGGTTGGACGTGATTTTACAATACTGTCGATCCCAGCTAAGATATTGAACTACTTCCATGCTTTAGGAAAAGTACGACTATCATTTTGTTTGTTATTTCACTTTGGCATACATCGTTAAAATCACCTCAGCTGGGAAATTACTTTTTATAAACGACAATTGACTCTACACAAGAAGCGTGTAGTTATTTAATTCTTAGTAAGTTTTTAAATATTTCGAAGATATTTGATCTCTTAGTCTATTCTGTACTTATTTGAAATATCTCTCCAACCAACGGGGAAAGAAAAGTGCCGATTCCAAGTAATTGCTCTCTGAACTTTCATTCAATTTGTTGAGCTTTTAAGGTGTCATGTTGAAACCGAGGCACAAAAGCTGCTCTCTACAGAGATCGTCTTCCAAATGCAATGCTTTTGGGCCCAAGTGGATTTTGACACATTAAAAGCTGCAATATAAGAGAATGCTCTTTCATTAGTTTGTATTATCCGTACGCATTAATTCCATTTCCAGAGGTCAACCAGATTTAATGTGTAAAATAATTCCTAAATCTCAGCATTGGGGAAGTAACTTTGGAAAGACGTGAAAAAACATTTCTTTGAACATGGAGGCTCAAAAGTAAACGGTGGAATTTAAAACTTTCGAAATTTGTAAATGCCTCTTTGTCCATAGATTTATTTGTTACGAATGAGATATCATATGCCGAAAAATTCAATGATCGATTAATTAAATTGTTGTCTTCATATCTATAACCCTTGGTCATATCACGTTAAGAAACCATTCACGTGCAAAAGAATTACACAGTTAAAAAAATAGAAATATTAAATGAACTTTCGAAATGAACTTTTGAAAACAGTTTTAGTGAAGTTGAACTTTTGAAAAGTATGGTTTCATTGAATTCACTTGTGAAGTGTCTCTAAAATTTAACTTCCCCAACACTGTTAAGAGGCCTGCGTCAGGTGAAGGGACGCACACGGACCTTCAAAGTTTTTTTTTTAAATTATGTTTTCAAACTAACAGATTTTAAAAACACAATCGTTTCAATACTTGATTAAGACGACTGGGTAGTGACGTGGCCTAAAGAGATTTTTAATCGATTTTTATCAATATCATTTCCAATGTAATTGTTAATTAAGTTTTTGTACGAGTCTTCAGAACTGTTCAATGAAAATAATCATAGCTTGGAATGGTTTATTAGTTTTATTTCGTTCTACAGACGTTAAGTGCCATATTTTAACTAATTTTCCGGCACTAAACGTCTGTAGGACAAAATAAAACTAATAAACCATTCCAAGCTAAGAATATATTTTCATAAACAGTTCTGAAGACTCGTACAAAGCCTTATTTTATTAACAATGGACCAATGGTGATGGGAGGAGTCAATGTAGCATAATAGTTCTCTTTACTCACACTAGAGCAGCACTGTCCATATAGTGGCAGAGGGAGCCAATCAAACGTGTGGGGGAAAGACAGTTGAATTTCAAAATGGTTCCATTTGCTATTTGAATACTATTGATTACAGTGCTGTCACAGCCTTCTTGACGGTCACGGTCCACATCCTTCTGTCATCTGTTTTATTCGTGACGTCACATAGCAAGATAATGACTAGTGGTCCATTACATTAATAAAAGATATTGATAATAATCGATGAAAAAACTTTTCAAGGCCACGCTCACTACTCAGCCTTTGTCAGTGTGAAGAAAAACGCTTTCAAGAGCCGCGCGCGTCCTATCCAATGTCTCGGCCGATGCCACCGCGTGCGTGCGTGCGTGCGCGTGTGTGAGTGTGCCTACGTGTCCGTGCGACCCACGTGCACGCTACTGTGTCTCCGTCCCCGCTCCTCCGTCACGCACAACTCCGTCTGTCCGTTCCTCGTGATCGTCACGATGGGCGTGTCTCCCAGACTGTGCTTCTTCATGGGCGAGTGGATCATCTCGCTGTGTCTGCGCGCGCCGCTATCCAGATGCAGGCCGCTCTCCACGTGCAGCCCAGAGACCTGCGAGGAGAGACTAAATATTAAAGGGGGTCTACACGGTTGAGCCCCATTTTTTTGTTATTCAATAAACATGATGACATTAGGCGCATGCAATCACATCGGCGAAAACTAGAGCTCTGTAGGATATTCCTAAACGAAGTTATAGCCCAGCGAAGACGGATAGGGGATGGGAAACGCGTCATTCACACCCAACTCAGCCGCAAAAGCCGTCAAAGGTTGGGTGGGACCTACGTCACAACAACCAGGGTTTTCAAACTCCGCGGGGCTCTAGCGCCTGAACCAAACTTCGCATCGCGTTCACGTTTTCGACATTCTACTTCTGGTACCAATAATATATACAATATTTTCGACTTGTTGATTATGTCAGCCCCACCTTTAAGGTGGTGCAAGCGCGGGCGATTTTGCTGCTTTTTGTAGACACTTTTTTGGATACGATTGAAGACGAAATGGGTTGACGAAATGATTTGAAATTTTAATCGTGATTAGATAAAAGACAAACGTAGGGTTATCGCTTAGTACATTTATAATTTTTTGTTTCGTTAATTAGTAATAATTAGTGGATTTTTGGTGATTCTCCCTGGGTGTCGTGTAAAATTAAATTTAAAAAATGTGCCAAGTGATAACCCTAAGTTTGTCTTTCATCTAATCATGAATAAAATTTGAGATCATTTGGTTAACGGGTTTGGTCTCTAATCGTATCGGAAATTTCATAGTTTTGCACCGCCTTCAAACCCAATATTAGCATCCCGTAAACACCGACATTCTGATTTTCAAAACACCATTTTCATGTGTCTCTACCTGCGAGTCCTCCTTGCGCATCTGTTCCTCGCGCACGCGCATGCGCCATGGAAGCAGACAGCAGCGCACGGCCGTGAGGATGAAGCCCATCAGCATGAGGAAGCTCCCGGCAGCCATGAGGTAGTAGCGGTGGTGTGAAGCGTCCGCCCCAGGCTTCAGTTGCACCAACCCCACGATAAGCAAGATGGCGCCCAGCAGCAGGGATACCACTACCATGTGCAGCAGTGACACCTGTAGGACACAGGTTATTAGTCGCTTCAGTTGCACCAACCCCACGATAAGCAAGATGGCGCCCAGCAGCAGGGATACCACTACCATGTGCAGCAGTGACACCTGTAGGACACAGGTTATTAGTCGCTTCAGTTGCACCAACCCCACGATAAGCAAGATGGCGCCCAGCAGCAGGGATACCACTACCATGTGCAGCAGTGACACCTGTAGGACACAGGTTATTAGTCGCTTCAGTTGCACCAACCCCACGATAAGCAAGATGGCGCCCAGCAGCAGGGATACCACTACCATGTGCAGCAGTGACACCTGTAGGACACAGGTTATTAGTCGCTTCAGTTGCACCAACCCCACGATAAGCAAGATGGCGCCCAGCAGCAGGGATACCACTACCATGTGCAGCAGTGACACCTGTAGGACACAGGTTATTCTTAAAATATTTGTAAAATGTATTCAAATAAATTCAAACACAAAATTATCATGCTTTGACGGATGTTTTCGTCATATACGCTTATCACTGCGTTACACAGGGTACCAAGTCTTGAAACTTACGCTTTCAGGACGCAAACGCTCTCGGACGTCAATAAGTACCGATCAATGTAAGAATGACGACCTTGAATCTACTGTCAACAGTTCAGCTTGATTTTGAATAAGGTAAATGGCTGTATAATATCTGTAATAATAAATATAATGTTAATAAATTGTTTCCAATAGATTGCTGGATGACAATCAAATAAGTGTCTTGACTTTATGTTTCAATGTCGATCATTCATACAGTGAACGGTACTTATTGACGTCCTAGAGCGTTTGCGTCCTGAAAGCATAAGTTTCAAGACTTGGCCTCGGAGCGTTTCTTTCAGGATCCGACTCTGCCACTCCACAAGTGTCCTTGATGCTCTCCCTGAGTACCTAACTGGAAAGTAGAAGTCAAATTAGTCTGATATTCCCGACAATGTCCGACGTGCTCAGCTACACTGAATATTTATTCCAGCCCGTTAGGAAGTGAAGGGTTAAGATCCCGAGGGTGAAGGTTAATTACTCTCAATGGAACTGCATGCTCGTCTTTTCATTATTCAGTTGAAATGGAAATGAACAGTCGGCGAATTTCAAATGGCAAGTGATTATAAATTAACTTCCGGTTCTCTTCGGACACTTATCTAAATTGCCATTCTACGATAGAGTAATTTACAGAAGGGATGAAAGTTCTTAATCTAGCCAACTTCTGCCAATAGACAACTACAAGGACGGCAAAACGCAACACAGTAGGGTGACTGATAACAGGTTGAGGTTGGTTACACTTCAACACATAACTCGCCTTGGCGTGGGCGAACTCGCGCGGCTGGACGGGGAATGATATGTCAAGCTATAGACTCGCCTTGCCGAAGAGGTAATACTCCTGGTGGTGGTCTCGCGTCTCCGGCGGACTCTGCAGCGGACTCGGCGTGGGCGAACTCGCGCGGCTGGGCGGGGAATGACGCAACACCAACCCGCCGAGGTACAGCTGGCTCGGCCGCTTGTTGCGCTTCTCCTGCTTCCGACGCTCGTGGCGCACGGCCACTGCGGGCATGGCGCCGATCATGGTGACACCTGGTGGGTGCAAACACAGTTAGAACCATCCTTCACGCTGATCATCCATGGCGCCGATCATGGTGACACCTGGTGGGTGCAAACACAGTTAGAACCATACTTCACGCTGATCATCCATGGCGCCGATCATGGTGACACCTGGGGGGTGCAAACACAGTTAGAACCATCCTTCACGCTGATCATCCATGGCGCCGATCATGGTGACACCTGGTGGGTGCAAACACAGTTAGAACCAAACTTCACGCTGATCATCCATGGCGCCGATCATGGTGACACCTGGTGGGTGCAAACTCAGTTAGTACCATCCTTCACGCTGATCATGCATGGCGCCGATCATGGTGACACCTGGTGGGTGCAAACACAGTTAGTACCATCCTTCACGCTGATCATCCATGGCGCCGATCATGGTGACACCTGGTGGGTGCAAACTCAGTTAGTACCATCCTTCACGCTGATCATCCATGGCGCCGATCATGGTGACACCTGGTGGGTGCAAACACAGTTAGTACCATCCTTCACGCTGATCATGCATGGCGCCGATCATGGTGACACCTGGTGGGTGCAAACTCAGTTAGTACCATCCTTCACGCTGATCATGCATGGCGCCGATCATGGTGAAACCTAGTGGGTGCAAACACAGTTAGTACCATCCTTCACGCTGATCATGCATGGCGCCGATCATGGTGACACCTGGTGGGTGCAAACACAGTTAGTACCATCCTTCACTCTGATCATGCATGGCGCCGATCATGGTGACACCTGGTGGGTGCAAACACAGTTAGTACCATCCTTCACGCTGATCATGCATGGCGCCGATCATGGTGACACCTGGTGGGTGCAAACACAGTTAGTACCATCCTTCACTCTGATCATGCATGGCGCCGATCATGGTGACACCTGGTGGGTGCAAACACAGTTAGTACCATCCTTCACGCTGATCATCCATGGCGCCGATCATGGTGACACCTGGTGGGTGCAAACACAGTTAGAACCATCCTTCACGCTGATCATGCATGGCGCCGATCATGGTGACACCTGGTGGGTGCAAACACAGTTAGTACCATCCTTCACGCTGATCATCCATGGCGCCGATCATGGTGACACCTGGTGGGTGCAAACACAGTTAGTACCATCCTTCACGCTGATCATCCATGGCGCCGATCATGGTGACACCTGGTGGGTGCAAACACAGTTAGTACCATCCTTCACGCTGATCATCCATGGCGCCGATCATGGTGACACCTGGTGGGTGCAAACACAGTTAGAACCATCCTTCACGCTGATCATCCATGGCGCCGATCATGGTGACACCTGGTGGGTGCAAACACAGTTAGTACCATCCTTCACGCTGATCATCCATGGCGCCGATCATGGTGACACCTGGTGGGTGCAAACACAGTTAGAACCATCCTTCACGCTGATCATCCATGGCGCCGATCATGGTGACACCTGGTGGGTGCAAACACAGTTAGTACCATCCTTCACGCTGATCATCCATGGCGCCGATCATGGTGACACCTGGTGGGTGCAAACACAGTTAGAACCATCCTTCACGCTGATCATGCATGGCGCCGATCATGGTGACACCTGGTGGGTGCAAACACAGTTAGAACCATCCTTCACGCTGATCATCCATGGCGCCGATCATGGTGACACCTGGTGGGTGCAAACACAGTTAGTACCATCCTTCACGCTGATCATCCATGGCGCCGATCATGGTGACACCTGGTGGGTGCAAACACAGTTAGAACCATCCTTCACGCTGATCATGCATGGCGCCGATCATGGTGACACCTGGTGGGTGCAAACACAGTTAGTACCATCCTTCACGCTGATCATCCATGACGCCGATCATGGTGACATCTGGTGGGTGCAAACACAGTTAGAACCATCCTTCACGCTGATCATCCATGGCGCCGATCATGGTGACACCTGGTGGGTGCAAACACAGTTAGAACCATCCTTCACGCTGATCATCCATGGCGCCGATCATGGTGACACCTGGTGGGTGCAAACACAGTTAGTACCATCCTTCACGCTGATCATCCATGGCGCCGATCATGGTGACTCCTGGTGGGTGCAAACTCAGTTAGTACCATCCTTCACGCTGATCATCCATGGCGCCGATCATGGTGACACCTGGTGGGTGCAAACACAGTTAGAACCATTTTAAGAGGCCTGGATAAGCGAACTGGAATCGCACTTTTCCTCCAAGTGATTTTTTTTAAATTTTGTATTCCACTACAGAATTTAAAAAAAATCAGATAATAGCGGTCCATTACAGCCTAGTAGACTAAATATTACCGCATACTGGAAGACTTTATGACCTCTGGTACGACCTCAAGGTGTTAAATACGATTATTTTTCGATAAATATCGTATTTAACACTTTGAGGTCGTATAAGAGGTCATACAGTACGCCAGTGTGTGGCATTATTTAGTCTTTTAAGCCCGTCTTCCACCATTGCGATGTTTTCGCCGCGACGTAGCTTTGCGGCACGATTTTTCAGTCACCGTCTTCCATGGTTGCGATGATTTCGCCGTCGCGTCAGGTATTTCCGACTCCCCCATTTGTCCAGAGGTGGTTCAGCGGTAACAGCGCATGCGCACAACGCTGCGTTAGAAAATCGCTGCGTTGATTATTGAAGTTGGTTCTACTTTCAGCGACGATCCGCAGCGATTCGCGTGACGTCATGCGATGCTGCTATTCGAGCGCTGATTGGCTGAGAAGCTACGGTGCGGCTGCGAATTCGCATTGCGATGAAAAAACGCAATGATGGAAGACGGGCTTTACGCTGTTATGGGTCACTACTATCTATTTTTTTAACATTATGTTATTGTGAAGAAAAATTCCCATAAGACCCTCTGACGAACCGTGCTATTCTTGTTCGCTTCTACCCAAGCCTCTTAAGCTCTGACAAGATACTGTTGCCATTTTAAACAAATTTCCTTGAATTTTAAAAGCTAACTGCATTGAAAGACATTTGGCACCACAACAAAACAACCCTTTCCCGAACACCTGCAGTGGTTGAGAGATATTTACAACCGCACACGCGTCAAAACACTCAGGATTACAAGCTAAACCCATTGTTGAATTTTTCACAGCATTTGCTGAACTGGAGAACCAGGGACTGGAACCCAAATGAATAATATCGGTTCCGATTCCGGTTCCGGTTCCTGGAAAAAAAAATAACGGGCAACCTGTTTTTCATTGAAACTTAGAATGGCCACTACACTCTAGCTATATGTATATTACCTGGAATTGCACTGGAATTCCCATTTCGATATACCATCATTTTTGACATCTATTTCAAAACAGTTAAAAATATCCATACATTCTTTACTGATTTGGTTGAAAACTTGTAAAATAAGAGAAAATGGCAGACTTAATAAAAATTTGAACTTAATCGGGACATATTAATTTTCGGCCAATCGGCAGATTTTTTAAATCATTATAACCATTGGTACGATTTTGCTGAAACTTTGTAATAGTTGATCAAATAATGATCATAATGACATTGCAAAATTTCAAATTGATCGGATCAAATAATCAGAAGATATTGTTTTAATATGTTATCCAATTAACGAATTAAAAAAAATTAACCCTAAAACTATACGACGACCCCTAATATGTACAAAATTTCAATGTTATAAGTGAAACGGTGTGAGATATAGCCTACCATTTTTCAAACAATAAGAGGGCAGCGCTCAAAAACTATACACGATTAATGATATTAGGATATGCAAAAGCAAAATTATCAGATCGATCTGAAAAATAATGTGATCTCTAGAGTCGAGCCATACAAAGAAAATAAAGAGAAAGAGTACAAAAGTGCCGAATGAAGACGCTCGCTACTCTGCCCAATAACTTAATTATAAGAATGTAGGTTTCTGTGGAAAACTTCCATGGAGTCAGGATGTAAGGAAGGGATGTGCGTTGTGAAAAATATCCGACCGAACCGGGGCTCGAACCCGGGACCTCTCACTTGCCGGGCGAGGACTCTACCAACTGAGCTACCCGGTCGGACGGACGGACATTAGACACAACGCACTGATGAGGGTTAGAGATCTCCGAGGAGAATGGAATGAAGGTAATGATTAGACATTACAAGCTATCAGACCATCGGTGACGATACTGTCACCATGGCTCATTGCACTTGCAATGAATCGTCACCGATGGTCTGATAGCTTGTAATGTCTAATCATTACCTTCATTCCATTCTCCTCGGAGATCTCTAACCCTCATCAGTGCGTTGTGTCTAATGTCCGTCCGTCCGACCGGGTAGCTCAGTTGGTAGAGCTCTCGCCCGGCAAGTAAGAGGTCCCGGGTTCGAGCCCCGGTTCGGTCGGATATTTTTCACAACGCACATCCCTTCCTTACAACTTAATTATAATTGTTAATTATATATTTGTCTTGTATTTGAAGTTGATATTATACTAGCTAAATTTGCATCAATTAGAATTATTTGTTGTTCAACGAATTACATTGTCTTTGTAGTTGATGAAATTGTGCGAACCAAAACCCTAGTTTCAGAAACCAATACGATGAAAGATGAAATGCAGTTGTCTGTAATATCAACTTTTCAATTATTGGGGCATCTGCTACGCTGTCTATAAATTAGATATTAAATATAAATAGCACTGAAATAGCGACTCTACTTCATAAGGTGTATTAAATTCGGATCAATTCTGTGCGATAAAACGAATGTGAAATATAGCGCGGTTTAAGAAGATGTTGCGAGCGAATGGAAGTCGACAGGACAGTTCGTTCATGTCAAGTTCAGAACCAGTATTATTAATTATTAATGTTTATTTATTCCACTCAGGATAATATTGTCAAGCAATATGTTTAACTATATAACAACGATAAGTGATAATAGAGCCTTTGAATTGTATGGAAATGATATATTACTGACAGATTATCCATCAGCAAAGCGGAGTTGAAACTATAAATATATTTGTCGGTTAAACCAGATACCGATCTTGCTAGAAATCAGTAGGGTGACGAACAGGATACAAGACGAACGAACATGATGGAAGATATTGTCTAAATCAGTCATTTCGTCTGACTTGTTAGCGGAAGAACATCATACAATTTACAAATAATTGATTTCATTTTCCTATAGGTACCTCATGTGTTAAAGTTTTGTTCATTCCTCTGAAGACCATACATTTAAACCTCATTTTAAGACAGGAGATACATGACACGAGTCATTTATAATAAGTTGAAATGTTGGCAAAATTAGTAAATAAAAGTAAATTAAAAAAATTTGATTTGCTGAGCTGCGTGAAATGGAGGCGCTCGCTAAAAACCATCAAGAGTATTTTGGTTTCAATGGTGTTTTGTGCCGGACCAACCCACATTCCACTTAGGAGCGTTGCGCGTGTTCAAGCTACCCACATTCCACTTACATCCCGGCTTTGTCACGAGGTTATCTTTCAAAGAGGAGTGATGAAAGGTCAACTTTTATTGACAACAAGCGCACACCGATATCAATTTCATTGCCTCGGACATCGAGAGATTTACGATAAGCGAGATTACATGACGCAATACGGAAGCTGGTCGTTAATCAGTAGCTAGCTTAGTGGTCATTCGAGATATGTAATTTATTCTTGCCGTAGTCCAAATCAACTGTTTTAATTTAACAGGGCATTGAAACCCCGCCATTAGGGTGTGACAATTAAGGCAGGGGTCGGCAACCTTTTTTGGTGAAGGAGCCAATTTCCCGGAAATTCATAAATTAGATAATAATGGGAGCCGCAGTAGAGGCAATCAAATATAATACACCGAAAATAAACACCGAAGCTCCTCAGTCGTTGTCCCCCAGTTGTTGGCCCGCAGGGCGTTTTTCAGAATATCAAGAATTTAAAAGTGATTCTGGGACTCTAAAATAACAAACTGAATCAAATAACCTTTCCAATTGTTGCCCCGCAGGGCGTTTTTTGTCGAATTTTAAAAATGTTCGATTCCAGGTATTTTTTTTTTAATTATCAAGAGCCATTCAAGAACCATCAAGGAGCCGCGGGTTGCCGACCCCTGAATTAAGGGTTAGGTTTTATGTGCTTCGGTTTTTGAGCGGCGAAGCGAGTGTCACCACGCTACTCTTATGGCACTCTCTCTGTGTGTTTTTGTTTTGCCTGCATTGCCCTGGTCAAACCGCACAACCATTCGATCTGAAATTTAGGGATTGCACACATACTAATTCTGGGATCGTTTTTGAACAGGATCCTGTGATTGGTTCGAATTTAAAACCAAATGTCTTTAGATTGGTTGGTCCGAACAATTTAAAATTTTGCATAGTCATTGCAACCAACATTGTCCACAATCTTACAAAGTTCTAGACAAATCCTCCCATTGGTAAATATTTAAAACCATCTTTACTGTTATTTTTTAAATTTAAACTAGAACCGATTGACCTATCAACTTAAAACTTTGCATGGTCATTGGGACTAACATTGTAGGTATGTTTGCCAATTTTAAGACTGATTTGACTTTATTTTAAAAAGTTATTGTCATTTTAAGGAAATTTACTTGAAATATTTGAAAAATGTGTACTAAATTTTCATCCCTGCCTTCTTGATGCTTCTGCTCCAAGACCTGTAGAGCAGCTGAAACTTGCAAACGCATATCAAATCGGATGCAGTACGAAGGCTCGCTCATCAACGCGTTACACCGAGCGTTTTCCTATTTGATTATCGTCATGGTTACAGCATATCTGAAATAACCACTTTCACAGTCAGTAATTTACTAAGGTTTGTAAACCCTGCTTTTAATCCATTAAACTAACAAAATTTACCTAAGTTGAGGTAATACAATTAGTGATAATTTGGGTGTAGAGAGATTAAATTGAACAAGGATAGAGCGCCTGAAATGGTGTTGGTGAATTATGAACAGAGATGAGAGCGATGGAAAAGAGACAGGGGAAATGTGGAAGAAGGTGAGAAGGAGAAGTGGAGGAGATGGAAGAAAGCGAAGAGAACTCGGATGAAATACGAAGCGTTAGTCTGCAGAGTTCCTTTTATAGTGTTCATATTTTCAATTTGCTTTTTTTTTTACTTCTTAACGACTCTAATTTCCAAGATAGGCATATAAATTTATAAATTTGAGTTAGCCCTGTCTTTAACATGGCAATGTCGATCCTAGTAAATATTAGATTTATTTTCCGCCGATAGAATTTAACCAAAAACTAATATTATGTGTATTCGACATTATCTAAACACCTAGTTAGAAACCAAAATCTAAATAATTTTTCTATACCTCCTGTGTTAAAATGTCCTCATATTCTGAAGACATCATATTGAAAACTCAATATAAGTCGAGAGTTGCAAGTTACAAGACATTTGATGAATCTTTTACAATATAGTTAAAATGTTGAAAACATTTATAAAAATGGTAAATTACAACAAAATATATTTAATTCAATAACTTTATGTAACAATATTAATACGAATATGCTTCCTTGTTCGCATGATTTCACATCATTATAATAGTATTTCTGCGTAAATTCGGATTGATTGAGTCGGAATCCTGTTCTTCTTACCAACTCATTGTCTACGATATTCAATATATTCTCTGTTCTCTGTGTTTTGAAAGATCTACAAATGACACACATGAACCTTACACAACAGAGTTAAGTTTGATTCCTGACTCCATCTGTAACGACATTCTAGATTGTTCCAATCGCCAGCTGCTCGTCTGCATCATTAGAACCCGATCCTTGCTCTGACAGTCTCGTGAGCGGCAGAGACAAAGTGCTTCTGGAAGAGTGTGAATTACTTCTGTAGGCGATGTGGATTCAGTAACTGTAGTATTATGTCAACGCACTTAATAACAACAAGGTGACAGACAGAATAACAAGGATGTTCGGTGGAGCTTCACCTCGGTTAGATGGGTGGGCGGTCAGACTTTTTCCCCCGACATAGGTCAGTTTGGACCGGTTTTAGAGGGAAATCCGAAATATAAATTGTCATATTTGGTAAACGGTTATGAATATCGAAAAAGCAAGACTGTACTGAATCTTTATCTACATTTTCATCGCCGTCTGTCATAAATTTGCTCCTACTATGTGTATGTTTTCGTGCCAGACTATTAATGCTGACCACATAGTAGGAGCAAAGTTATGACAGTAAGCGATGAAAATGTAGATAAACATTCAGTACAGTCACCTCAGTCTTGCTTTTTCGATATTCATAACCGTTTACCAAATATGGCAGTTTATATTTCGGATTTCCCTCTAAAACCGGTCCAAACCAACCTGTGTCGGGGAAAAATGTATGAGCGCCCTTAAGTAGAGTGTAGGTAAATCGAGCGCGAAATATAGAAAGCAAGTAGAATGTGGGTTAGTCCGGCATATTAATCAGGAGGTTTATATTATTATGATCTGTACCTGAGAGGAAGAAGAACGGTAGTTAATTTCAATGCTTCTTGAGGTGAGCAATCACATGTGAAATGGTGATGAGTCATTGTCTAAGAGAATACTTTAATAAAACTGTATTTGTTGACTCAGCCGAATGTCAATTGACGGAGAATCAATCCAAAAGTGCAACGCAAAACCTAAGTGCTAGGTGCGCACCTGCACTTCAGTCCTTCTACCTCTGAGATACAGAAAACGAAAAAGGTGCGTTTTATTTTAAGAAAAACATTGACAAGGAAAATATCATGTAACATCCTATACCCAGTGTCCTGTGATAAAGTAATACATTACATACTGCCCCCCCCTCCCCCCCCCCCCCCCATTCAGTCCAAGGGCTAGTTTACTTGCGTAGTTCCGTCTGTGAAGTAAAACGTACACAAGACTGATTTACGGCGGGTGGGGAAGGGGGGGGGGCAAACACAAGTGTTGGAACCGTGTTTGTTGAGGGGGGGGGAGGGGGGGGGGACTTCGCAACCGGACAAAAAGTATGAAGCTACATCGACCTCAATGTTCATCCGAGTCGTTTTCATTGCATTTACTTTTCTTTTGTGGTTAATTATTCTTGGAAATCCATTTTCCGTGTTTTCCTCGTTTTCTTGGTAATTGCTGAATGACTTGTAGGAATGAAGACTTTTATATCACGACTTGAGCCTAACGTGCCTACAACATGCTGTGGAAGAAATTCGTGTTTATACTTCACACTTCTTCTTTGCAATATTCAACTATTTGCTCACGTAATTACTGTTTCTTATTGTTTTTAGCTTTCGGGTTTACATTAGTAAAATTATATTTTCTGGTCTTCATGATAATTTATGCTTATTCATAATTCATGTGAACGACAGTAAATGGCAATTTTAGGCTTACATCATTTTCGAAGTATAATGATAATATGAACACTTTATAACACTCTCAAATGTCTTCGGTATTATGACAATCTATTGGCTGTGTTCATCAAGAACTCTCTTTGTATGAAAATTGTCAAAAACACATACTAAAATGTTGTTCCAGATAAACACGGATAATTTAAAATTTATCGATCAAACGGTTCCATATTTGTTTTCAAACAACCACTGGATCTCGATCTATAACTATACCTAGAACCGTATTTATGACTTTAGTGTGTGTGCAAAATCTCTAATCGATTGGTTGCACAAAACAAAGAGAAAACAAACACAGGGAAGAGTACCATAGTTACGCTCGCAACGCTCGAAAAAGAGACAAATATTGTCCCAATTTTGTATTTTACCTAATCGTGATTAAAATGTGAAATGTCTTGTCTTTCTTGATCTTGATTAATCATAGCATTGCTTCCACTGATTTTCATGTACTTCCACTTCGTTGCGTGGATTGCGTATTGAATCCTCTCAGCATTAGTCCCAGATGAAGCCGAAAATACTTATTAAAATGTTTTCTAAAATGTTCCTTTTCACTTTATAACAGTCTTAACACGATCTGAATAATTTCTAAAGTCACTTTGAATCAACTGAATGTTTACATTAGTCATTAGTTAACTAGTTAATTAACACGTTTTAGTAACATTTGTTACAAATCTACAAGGTTATTGCGGCGACGACTTAGAAACTGTTGACTTCACTCGCATAGCATTGATACGCAATCCACGTGTTATATATCAGTGATTGCTCCGCGTCACTCCGGCCTCACAGCTACGTGACGGCTGACAGGGAAGAGGTGACTTCAAGATCAACTTCAACCCTCTCACATCAGTTCTGATTTTATTTCCACCCTATTTATAACACAAACAAATCGATCATCATGAAACCCGCTAATATTGTTGACAAACCGTTTCCATCGCATTTAAGCTTTCATCGGCACGGCACGTGGGCGTTTAAGCCTTCAACGGCACGGCACGTATGTCTCGCATCATGATCGCCGTGACATTGCCGCTGGACATGCGAGGTAACGATCCAGGCAGCGCTTTTCTCCGAGACCCGAGATAGAGTAGAGAGACAGCCGTTACGACGCTGATTCTCCACATCAAAGTGCGTGGTACATACTTCACACTATTTAGTTCATTAGATGGAGTCAATTCAAATTTCACGCTGATACCGCACCAATAGGTAACTATCTCTATTTTTTCCTTTCATAAAAATCTAGACCCCAAATAATACATGGAAACATTTATTTTACTTTTATAGTCCGACATTTTCATTCCTAACTCTGGTATTGAAATATCAACTCGCATTTTGGCGGGAAAAACAGCGCACTTGATTTACTGGCTGATGACGTAGACAGAAATGTTATTTGTGACCAGAGTCATCATGTTAACATTGTGTTTATATTGTTTAACTGCCATTTGACATCAGTAACGCCCTGGAAGTGGAGGTCCCGGGTTCGATAATCCGTAGCTGACTTACTGACTGAGATTCTCAGTTCAGAGGCGAGTGCTGGGAAGGTTCCCTGCTAAAAGCACAAGAGAGATCTCAGCCAAAAGTCTAAAGCAAACGCACGCTTCGCTCGCTGAAGAAACCAATAGGAAACTGGTCACAAAGCGCAGTGCTCACTTATAATCAGATTTAGGTCATGTTGAATTATAAATAAAAACATCGGTTTATTTATAGTTTCTCGTCATACTTGTTGGATGTAATTACTTCACAAACATGTTGACGAGCCGACTGATGTTCTAAAAACTTCAATTAAGTTTTAAATGCTTACGAAAGCAATGCGATAATAATAATCAAAATTGCTTTCAACTTTCCTAAAGTTTTAATTAACACAAAATAAGAAAATAATATAAGCTTATGAAAAGTTCAAAGAAATTTAGATTATTTAATGAGTTTCAGGATTATGAACGGAATGGAATGAATGGCAATATTAATTAATTATATTTATTATAATCATAATATACACTCTGTTTTTGGAGCGTGACATATTTAAACAGATTCATTAAAAGCTCAACTGGCGATCATATAATATTGTTGAAATCCTCGACGCTGTTTCTTTCAATGGGTCTATTTTATTTGCATCCCGCAAAAGGCTGTGCATCCAACCGAAAGAAGAAGCTCAAGTAGCAGTATTATCGTCGCTACTTGTGCTTCTGTCAAGCGGATGGATCAAGTAAAATAGACCCATTGAAAATACATCTCCGAGGATTTAAACATATCTTCCACAATCCCTTCAGCTGTATTCACAAACGGTTATAAGCCTTATTCCGGCATAACTTAATGCTGGTATAGCATTATCTCTCAATATGGTATTCTATCATTATAGAGTTGTAAAGGATAAAGGATATTTAAAGGATTTAAAGGATGAGTATAGAATAGATGAGATGAGGATAGAATAAACATTGTTCATGAACATGTCACAAGAGGACAGTCAAACTTGTTTGTCCAAATGTCTAGATTTAAAACTGTTTTGTCCGATGGAGTGAGTGAAAATAGATTAGATCATAAATTAACTGAATGTAAAACTGTGGGTCATTTTAAAAAGAAAATGATTGAAGACTTGAAAAAGGAAGAGTGTAACAGATAAAATAACTATTGTTAAGTGTGTGTAACATGTAATACAAAAATAGCGAAAGCTAAATAAATAATTATAAAACAAATTATAAATTGCGATTTGTACAATTAAATTCACGAACATATGCCGGTAAAACATGGTAATTGAGCGAGCGAAGCGAGCGTCTCCTTTTGACTCTTTTGACACGGACCTCTGTTTTTTTTTTTGTTTTTGTTTTTATTTTTTTTGTTTTTACTTTTGGCTGCTATCTGGAGCAATAGAAGTCGCACCGTTTCACCTATCGATCTGAAATTTTGCACACATGTAGGGACAACCTTTTCTGTTTGCTGACCCAATTTTTTTTTGAAATCCATTGATTGGTTAAAATTTAAATAAACATCTCCTGATAGGCTGAAAAATGAAAATGGTCTTCGACAAATGTGATCAACCTTATATTTTGCATGGTCATTAAGACCAACATTGTCTCTTATTTTACAATTTTTCTGCCAAATCCTCCCATTGGTTAAAAATTAAAAAAATATTTCATGTGCTTTTTGAAATTTAAACCAGAACTGTATGACCGATCAACTTAAAAATTTGCATGGTCATTGGGTTCAACATTATCAGTATTTTTGACAATTTTCAGACTAAACTGTGTTTAAATTCAAAAGTTATTGACAGTTTACGGATATTTTGCGTGTTGGCTGTCATATTTCTCTAATTTCACATTTCACGGCATCTTCGAATCTTTAGTTCAAGGTTGTTAGAGCAGAAACTTTCAAACGTATATGAAACTGATGACCGTTTAAAACGAGATCCTGTGATTTTTGAAAATTAACAAGGAATCGTTCAATCCCAAAGGTTTAATCGATCAACTTAAGTTAAAACATTGCGTGGTTATTGGGACCAATATTTTAGGAATTGGGACATTTTCGATAAACAGAATTTCGGTTCGAGGTGTTGCGCGTATCCGTGCTCGCTCATCAACGCGTTACTCAGAGCGTTTTCTTAGTAGTTAATATCGATATTAGATTTTTTTGGTCATAAAGTTATACTTCTTTGTGAATCCAGCCCAGTAGTACATGAGCGCTGGTATGATCTACGTATGTATTAAGAATGTTGCAATGACTTAGTACGTCTACACGTGTCCCATAATGTACCTGCTGTTGGAGAGAAACCGACTCAACTTCACTACAAGTTTGACACAACAGCAGCCAATCACAGCGACGGAGAACTTTTAGAAGTTCGTGTGGTGATCAAGTTCATGCAGAAGTCGATGTGTGAGGCGGAAAGATAAGTTGGCTTTCTGTCTCAGTGACGAGGAAGATGTTCACAGCTCGCAGCTTCTTCCCTTCTACGTCATCAGTGCACACACTCGGGTTTCAGGGAGGCCATATTGTTGACACAGATGTCACTATTTTTAACATTAACTTGTTTTAACTTGTTTTTAACAAAGTGTATATGTTTATATCAAATATTAAACTTATAAATGTTATTTTGAAACATTCATTGTATGCACATGTGTTTCTTGGTCAAGCATCTAGTGAAGACAAGCACATTAAAACTTGCAAAATAGTGCAAAATATGATACCAAGTTTTTCTTTATTCGGGAGATGTTATAGAATAGTACCCCTTATTCTAAATCTTGTTTTGATCTCGTCCGCGACCGAATTAATTTCACTGCCAAATGAATTCGATCGCGACGAGATCAAAAAGAGATGCAGAATAGGTACCATGAGTGGTGCTGACTAAAAGCAGATTAGACTATATTTAACTACATTTAATTTACATTTACACTATATTTAAAGCTCGCTTATGCCCGGTATTACCAAAGTAATTGTGATGGATTAACTAACTTTTGAATTAAATTCAACTGTCTCGAGCATTTTGAGGTACACTTGGCACATTTAAAATTGATCGTTCAATAAATCTGATTGGCTGAAAAATGTTAGATCGCAAAATCAGAAGTGAGTCCAAGCGATCTCCTTGTCTCACTCTAGTAGGTGACCTCACATTTCAATGATAATAACAAGCTTTGATTGGTTATGGGACATGACCAGCAGTCATTCAAATTTGCTCACCGATCAATTTTAAATGTGCCAAGTGTACCTATCTGATTGGCTGTGCCACCAATTTAGTCCAATATTTAGTTTATCCGGTTCAGATTAACTCAGATTAACGGCTCAGATTAACAATTTGATTTTGTATGCACTCTAATTTGAAAGATAAAAGTTGTAAAACGCACACTTCTCCTAGGAAACCGAGCAATCTGTACGAATTCACCCCGTCTCAAGTGGCAGAGCATTACATCTCACTAAAGCACAGCATCCACTGGAGCAATTCATCTTCATCTCCGACATTTTATCACAGCTTTACTCGCAGATTACCACGTCTTCCCACAACAATGCAGCGGGGTTATAATGTGGGTCACAGTTCAAACTGACCAAGAATCCACTTCATTTCTGTTGAAGAAAATCCCAGAGTTCGTCGGGAATGCGAAATATTTTCTATAAATTGAAAACCCACGCAGTTTGAGGCGTTATGGAAGTGGATATTTGATCGTCGGAGGTTCAGTGCAAGAAGGTTCTATGTGGACGGAATCTTATTGTTCTGTATGATCATGATATTGGCATGAAGAGACGATAGTTATCGATGATTTTTCAGAATATTTTAGACAAATACTTCGCTTGATTACTAATAACGGGGAAAGTTTTGAAATTGGAAATATTAATTTCAGACGTTTTTAGGGACTAGAAAAATTGAAGTTGTTTGACCATTTACAAGAATTAGAATAGCTAAGTGTGACATAAAACAAAAGTATTCCTTGATATTTGAAAATTATATTTGAATGAATATGTTGACTTACACTATTTCTTGATATTGCCATTTTCCAGTGCTGAATGTTTTGATATCTTACATCTATATTTTTAAGCTGAGTATACTTGGCTGGTATTTGTACTCGGAGTGATTCTATTGGGTTTCTTATTTACACTTGACGATTAAATTATCTGTAATAGACAGTCAGCGAATCGATTTCCGCGACTTTCTTTTGACAGTTGACTTCTAGAGATTTCTGGGAATAATGGGGATGTTCCTTTCTAAGAGACATCATCATCATCATCATCATCATCATCATCATCATCATCATCATCATCATCATCATCATCATCATCATCATCATCATCATCATCATCATCATCATCATTCATCCGTCGCCATTAGCCTAGTTTGTTGCCTAGCCTAGGAGAGTGTGATATAAAACAGCAATAAAAGAAAACATATCAAAGAAAAATATAAAGTTCACTCCCTATTCCTGCTCATAACTAAGTATATAGTTTGTAATTTGTATAGTTGCCACTCTACAGATTGCAAGTTGAATAATGGGGGCGCTGAATGCACTTTGTGCAGTGGAATTGCACGGATGAACTTTCGACCTGCCTGATGAAATATAAAGTGACTTTTTAATTACGTCCGTCAACTTGTAGAAAATCGATGGGTTTGTTTGCTTTTTCATCAGCACGTTATTATTTTAAACATTCAGCAAGGTGTTTCTTCTTTGCTCTGTTGTTCCACACGATATGTGAAAACTATTCGAGTGAGACGCGCAATTTGGAACACTTTCTGTACTTCAGAGGTAATAGGGCGGAAGTTCATTTTCTCGGCGTTGAGTTGCACACTTTTGTAATCATTTAATCAAGCTATATCAATAGAAAAATTGTCTGAATATCAGAAATCAGTTAAATTGGCGTTCTATTTTTTAAAGACTGGTATTATAAAATGCTTTGATTAAGGCAGAATACCTATAATTGTCATTTATTTTGGGTGTTGTACTTCATAGCTACAGAGTTAAGCTTTCGACTACGTGTTTTTTCTTTGAAACTTTTGCACACGAAATAGTTGGAAACTGTTCAATTTAGATTTACGATTTATCTGATTTTTTTTTATTAGAGCGAAGATTCATCAAACTTTCAAGTAAGGCCAAGATAAATAAAATTGCAGATCAAATAATAAAATAGTATTGCTTACGAAAGAAAGCGTACTGTAAAATTAATTGTTTTTAAATAGAATTGAAATGTGTTATTATAATAATTGATAATGATCATATTAAAAATATAAAGTGTAATATTTACATTACCTTATTATTGTCTGATCCTTTAGTCAACTAAGTAACACAATTTCGCAGAACTACCAAGTCTTTAACTATAATAAAGTTCTTCATCTCAGTTCGGCTAGTTTTCACATGAAAAAGCTCTGGAAAACTATCTGAAATCCACACGCACACTGTTGTCACATCTCGTCCGAACCAGAGCAACGTCGCACAACCGTCGCGGATGACTGCCAAGAGGAAAGTGAAGGGAGAATCGCACCCCTCATCCCCTCTACGCATCCCCGCAACCCGACATAACGTAATGAGAAATGACCTTTCTACTTTATGAAAATACAGCCCACAGGTTTTTATCGTGGGTAATATGATTGGTATCAGTCTGGATATTGCATTATTTATACTAGTGAGTTTGTTAGTGGATAACAGTGTTCATGCGACACGAAACTGCTGGACTTTAGAGCGAAACTCTTTTTTGTGCATGCGAATTTCTATTTAGCACGCGACCGGTTGTTTTGTGTACCTGTTACTCTTCCGTCTTCACTTGTTGAAATGTGATGGCAGTTAAAGTTGAGTTGATTGAGGGATTAAGGGGGTTCAGGGTTACGGCAGGAATGAGAATTTGCTGTAATTCATACCAAAGATTAGTGAAACCATTTTACATACAACGTGCAAAAAATATGTGTCCCTTACCGTAAGATATAATCCCCATAAAAAACACTCCGTGTAAAAATACCAGCCAAGTCTCGTAAACTAAAAAAAATATAAGAAATCTAAAAATTCAGCACTGAAAAGTAGTGATATCAAAAAATTTGCCAAGTCAAAATTTTTCAAAAAGTACTTGGCGCATCGTGCATTATAAATAGGATAGAAGTAGGCCGTAAATCAAATATACTCATATATAAATACAATATATTATCTTTATTGCGCTAAAAAAACCAAGTATTTTTGAAAAATTTTGACTTGGCAAATTTTTTGATATCACTACTTTTCAGTGCTGAATTTTTAGATTTCTAATATTTTTTTAGTTTACGAGACTTGGCTGGTATTTTTACACGGAGTGTTTTTTATGGGGATATCACTCCTTTTTTCAGTTTATTCTTTCAACTTATAACACCTATTCTGGCACCAAAGTCTATAATTCCTTTAAAATATATACCTCTGTGATTTGTTCGCTAAGAAAAGTTGTGCTTGTTACTATGTGCTATAAATAATATGTTATGAAGTATAACGAAAGTTTCGTTCCAATCGGTCCAGCCGTTCTCGAGTTATGGCATCACTTCCGGTTTTCAAAATGGCGGCTGACATCACTGCCACCTAAAAATTGTATCTATTAATGTTATGATACATTATAAGCATTCTGAATATGTAGATATTGTTATAAGAGAAGATTTCAGTCAGATTTGGCATTTTTATGACGTCATTTCCGGTTTCAGTAATAGTAGATTTCTATTTCGACTATTGATATTTTATACAAATGACCGTCCGAATAGTTTGGCGCCAATTTCGTCCCGATCGGTTAAGCCGTTCTTGAGATATTACGTCATTTCCGGTTTCAAAATGGCGGCTTTCGGTTGGTTTTATAAAAAGACACCTCAGACGACAAAAGTGCATATGTGGTAAAAATTTCAGATCGATCAGTTCAGCCGTTTAGGCTGTGGTGGTGATAGCGGTGTTTCGTGATATCAGATGAAGATATGTTTTAAAAGGGGTGTAATTTCACTGTTTTCACGGCCCTCTAGCTCGCAAAGGGCATTACGTGTTGTTCCCAAATATGGTACATGGTGTGGGGTGGGCCATAGCTCGAAATTAAGATATTTTGCAACAATGTGAGATTTTCCAATTTTGAGATCCAGTAGGCCGAAAATGCCATGTTGTTGCTTACAGTAAAAGTGTTTGGTCTGCTCCTCGGTTTATTAGGCATTTACGGTATGTTGAGTGACTGTGAGTGTACAGTACGACTTGGCTGGGTGGAGCGACCGCTCCACTAGATTAGATATTCTTGATTGAAGATCACTTTTTCCCTCATAAGATAACACAGGGACACATGAAATCGTCCCGGAAAATTGGCATTAAATTGCTCCTAAAACCGCAAGAGGAATGACAAAATATTAAAAATAGTCTCAAATTTATTATAAGGGTATAATATAATTTGGTTTTATGCTGTTGTTTGAGGTATTATTTCATCAGAAATGTGTATGAATTACAAATTCTAAGACCTGGGTCCATTTTAATTGAGTTTGAAATTAATTTGTTTACAATATAATAATTTTATTTAACGTCACACTGAAGTGCAACGGTGACGGATGGATAATGAAGATGATGACGATGAAGAATAGGTAAGATGAAAGATGGGAGGAGTCGGTCTTGGTCAATAACTGTAAAAAACCTTCCCATCATTTTCCAATCGACTGAGGGAAACCACGAAATAACCTCAATCAATAAGGACGGCCGTGGGTCGACTGAGTGTAATTGTAAAGCGTAACCTCTTGGGCCATAGTGTGTGAAAAAGAAAAACTATAGCTCAGAGTTATGCATTTCCTTTTCAATGTTTTCTAATTGGTTTTGGTGTTTTTTTTTATTGAAAGATGTGGATGAATTTAGTTGATGATTTTTTCGATGGAGGTTTAAATTTATTTACGAAATTATGCCGAATTTACTTCATTATGGTTACATAGAGTTGTATTGTGGAGGTGCCGTGTATCCATGTAACATTGCAGACGGATTATGTGAAGAAGGAGCTTATTTTATAAATAATGTTACTACGTTAAAGTGTTGGTAGTCGAGGAGTTTTAAGAAACACGTGAAAATTAATTTTACGATGAAAGTGAAGATTTAATGAAAACATGTAGTGGTGGAGGCGCCGTGTTTCATAGAATCTTGTGGCAATTATGACACGTTGCAGGCGCCATCTTTAATTAAAAAACTTGTATTTTTTGGTTTTATTGCAAGTGGCAACCAGCAAAGTAATCTTACATTTCTAATGTGCATGAGACATCCATCATTGTTGACATTATCTTGTTGGCAACATTCAGAATAGCTTGATAGATTAAATGGTTACCTTGGCAACTGTAGGCTCCGGAAAAAAACTTTAATATGAAGAGGAAAAAGCAAAAATATTGTTACAATATTTTTTATGATATTCTCTAAAAAAAACATCGATTTACCTTAATGTATAAATCTGATCCGTCAAGTGCCAACATAATGTCCGGCATTTGGGGAAAATATTCGTGCAAGTTTTGAACACGTACGAAGTACTTACAGAGGTAGTTTTTAATGGAAAATAAAATCCAAAGCTCAGTTAATGTTATTGATTATCGAGGTATTTAGAAGTACGTCACAAAACATTCCATTAAAGGTATTTACATTAAAATATAATCGGGTTTTGAGCAACAAACTGAAAATATTCTAGCGAAATGAAATTCCACACGAATACTCTGCGTTATCTGACATTTCGTTCCCCTGGTTCAAGACTTCACTACCTGCAAAACTTCATTGGTGAGACACGGCAATTTATTATTTCAAAATCGCCTAACAAATCAGAAAAATAGTAGTATCAACAGAAATACGCATACGCTTTTCAAAATATTGATTGGATTATTTTAATTGAAAATAATAATTAATATACGTAACTTTGTTCAATAAACGTTATTTTCAGATAGTGCAGTATTCAACAATAATTCTTCTCAAGTTTTATTTCTAAAGACAGATACAGCAAATCTCATACTACACTTGTATTGGATTTAGTTTTGACGCTGGGTTTACATATAATTCTGGTGCAAGACTGCACTATCTGTAAATAGCATGGGATATATGCAGTGCTGTCTTGAACAAATTATAAGTTGAAAATGACCCACGGGCATTACAGCGTTATGTGGTCTAGGATGACCAAATTATGAAATAAACGAATTTGCATCATTGGACATAATAGAAGAAGTCCTAACAATAACATATGTAAAAAAAAAAAATTATATAAAAATCTTGAACTGAAAATCTTGAAAAATCTTGATAAAAGTCTTGAACTTGGGGGACGATGTCTCGAATGTGAGTCTTGATAATGCAATCTCCTCCACTCCGCAGCAATAAGCAGATGAGTGACGTGCTTGGAGACCGTCTTGGAGAAGATGTGAGAGAATATTGGATCACGGCCTACCTGACACTCTGATGTGATTAACTGCGATGAACACGCAGCGTAATGTATTCATGGGGCTTAGACTCTGCGTAGCTCAACACTGCTGTCTAGAGGGCCGTGGGCAATACATTTCCACTCAAGTCAATTCATAGTTTGCACGTGACGTCACCTCATTGTACCTGTCGCCATATTGATGGTACGCAGAATACCTGTGATTCTCTGTTTTTTTAACGGGATTTTATATTTTATAGTAGGTACCTGGGATGTTGTAGGCTCCGGAGAAATCTTTAGTTCGAAGAGGAATCACTCACATTACAAAATGTCCATCCTCAGGTGGAAAATTCAATTATTTTGCATTGCTGATATAAAACAAATGAAGTTCGTGCAAGCTATGAATACATGCACTCAAATCAATATCCTGAATTATTTACAAATTCAGAGAATTTTCTGAAAATAATTTTTCATTAATAAATTTTGTTTAAATCCTGAATTCGCTACCAATTCGTGCTTTAAGTTGGTCATGGTAATGAGTATGAAGTGGAATACTAATATTCCATTTAAAATTGAATTTTAATTGCTATTTCAATTATGAGGATTAGATTGCCATTTACAGTAAGAGTATTAAAACAGATTAATTACAATTGTGACTGAATGAAAATACTAAACGTTCATTAGCAAGTACTTATTATTGTCAGGTTTCAAGAGGTGAGTATTTCATAAAGTGGCTTTATTATTATCAATATCCCACAGTCTGTGCCATTCATTATCACTTGATAAAATACGGGTTTCAATTTTATTTGACGATAAAAGTGGTTTATTTAATGTCTATAAATTCTATTGACACTCCTATTAGGATTGTGATTTAGGATTTTCACATAATTATATTATAAATAAATGAAGAAACGTAAGTGGCAATACATTTTATTCATCATAGAAAGCTGTATGTACAAAAGTCACATAGTTAGAAAAAACATCAAAATGTTGAATTCTATGTAACTGATATCGGGATCAAGGCAACTGATGCAGAACTGCTACTGAACAGTGCTAGAAACAAGGAGACGATAACGTAAACTACCTGCAAGTTGCACGTGGAAATCTTGGAAGATATGTGAATTTTATAGAAATTATCAAAACAATTTCGACAACCCGCAAATGTTTGATTTTTTGTGTGTGGTGTTTTTAAAATTTCCGTTGTGTTTTGTGCATATTTTATTATAATATTAATAATTAGACATGTAAAACGAATATCATTGTAATAATATGTATCTATAATATGCGAGATAAGCATAAATTATTTTAGGAGCAACATTCTTACATTTTCAGAAGTTTTTTAATCTCATTTTTCGGCATTAATCACATAGAATAGACAGATTAGGAAATTTTCTGGTTGTCTTTCGTTTCTAAAACATTTCGCATGGAGTTTATTTTCCATATCTATCCTTATAAAACAAGACAATTCTTTGAAATCTACGTTAACTCATTTATTATTAGATAGTTCAATATTTCGTCCTGATTAACAGGACTTCTTCAGGACGTTTGAAAACTTAAATGGAAGAAAAAATGCAATTTAATTCCATTTAATTTTTCAAAGCCTGAAGAAGTCCTGTGAAATAGGACGTAAAATTGTACTATCTAATAATAGATAAGTTTACGTAGACGTTCAAAGAATTGTTTTGTTTTATAATTTATCGTTAACTAAGAACTGAATAATTACAATATCTATTCTTGTTTTATACCACTGATAGATATAGAAATTCAAGCGGCGTGATAAATATTTCCCAAAAGGGCCACAAAGATAATTTCCTAATTGTCTATTAAAACAATTGGCAAGAGATTGTGGCTCCCGAATAATATCTTGAAATCACAAAAATGTCAGTATCATTAACATCAGTCTTTTGAATACGAAGCCAGAGTCGATAGATTTCTTCTCGTGTCAAACCGCCAATCTATCGACTCTGATATTTTAAGGTCAAATCAGCCACAAATATGACGGGCTTTAAACTTTTCATTCCGCGTACGGAGAGATTTTCCTCGTCGCTAAAAACAGCAGCTTTTCACAGACGATTTTCTTACTTTCCTCATTAACCTCGGAAAAGTCAATATAACTTAAGCGTGTCCGTTTTTAGCAAATTAAAATTCTCTTCTTCAAAGTTTAGAAGCAACTTGGCCGAGAAAAGAATGAAACAATTGACATCTACACCTTAGTTTATGCATAAAGATGGTAGTAGTATTTTCTATGGCTGGTGCAGAGTTGGAAACAGCTTACCTTGAAGAGTGGGAAATATCAAATAGTTGCTATTATTAATTACAATATTTACATATTATAATAATTAGATTCGTAGTGATCTGTTCGAGCACATGATGATTAAATACCGTTATGTTTTAAAACAATGATTTATGTTGCCATCGACAAACAAGAGTGCACTATTTGATAAGAATAAGATATAGATCAATTCTGAAATTATCTTGGAGCTTATGTCTCTAAATATATTTTAATCCACCTTGGGTCTTCATATTACAAGGAATTGATAAATGAAAAACCAAACTGCATGTAAAATTATAGTTAGAAACCAGAGACAGAATTCTGTGGCGGAAGAACCATGTAACCAACCATTTATTATTCTTGGCAAACGGTCATACTTATTTCAAATCCGTACAATCACAATAATGTAGCCAATATTATTGGCCAACATGGAAATAAGTCAATATTGTTACCTTAATAGAGCTTTCCAAATTGTTATATTCCCAAATAAAATCATTTTGAAAATAAAGTGGTTACACGCGTTAATTCCGCACAGCTTTCAACTTTTGAATTGGTCTATTTTGTAAACACTGTCTTTGAGTAAAGTTTTTGGAAATGTTTTAGAATTAAATAGATACAGAAGAAAACCGTCACTTTCATATTGCATAGTTGTTTAAAACTGGTGATACACAACATTGTTATTACATGATTAACATGATACGATTACCCATCAATACACAACTCCATCACGAAAAGCTCTCACACTTTTTATCGTTTTCACATTTTACTTTGATTACTTTTCAGGCGACGATAAGCGTAGCGATATTCGTTCAACCGGAACACTTCGGAAAAACATGCAGCAAAGGCGTCGGTTTTTCCGACGTCGGTTTTCCTTCCGCTTCACGACACAATGGCTAACAGATATTGATTGTGTGATTATACGCAACAATGGATGGCTTTCAAGTTTCATTTACAAGCTTCACTGGACATTGTTGTACCTAATGATACTCTTTTTGTGTCAATTCAAGAAAGGATGTTATATTTTATTATTAGAATTAATGGAAATTCTATTTTTTTTTAGTTGTAGACACTTGCATTTGGAAATAGTCTTTCTGGACATCAAAATTAAGGGTACAGGGGAAGAACGCTATGAGTCACATTCGGATGAAACTGAGATAAACGAGGTTTTATGTTGAAACTTGTATCTATCTTCCATACAAATCGATATTTCAATTGCGTTTTTCAAGACTTGTGGCAATATTTTCTAAAAACCGAGGGTATATTCTGAAAGCTCATAAAAATCACTGCAAGATTACACATTAAACTATTTTTTTCTCTCTAAAAATGGACTTAAAGCGTTCTTTCCCTGTACCCTTCAAATGTAATAAGGCAAACTATAATATGTTGCAATTGAATTTTTAAAATGCTGGGTAAATATATACACATAATTGACATAAAATATGTGGATTCACTGAAAAATCATCTGACTATATGGACATTATAAAAGTTTGTTTTCATCTTGTAGATCGATTCTACGATATCTGTAAATATATATTTCTTAAACGCTAAAGTAGGTCCCAAGAGTTTGGAGTACGGCTAAATATTAGCGTAACTATCAGGCAAAAAGCATTCATTAAAGGAGTTGCAAGATGAACTTATCGCTTATTAAAGAGGATATAATGTGAGTTTTGTTTTGCGAATGGACTAGTCACTTATTCAATACATGGTATTGTTTCTGGCGAGAATATGTCTAAAAGAATAGTAAAGTAGTTGGGTTTAGATACAGTTGAAATAGGTATACTTACGCATGCAATAGTTTCATAAGTGAGAAATATTAGTTATAAAATATCGTTGGTGTAATTCTAAGCTGACCTCACATCAGTAGAATTTCTGTTCGCTTTTGTTCGGGAATTTCACGACATCCCTGAGTCTTTGGCAATCATGAATTTAATAATAAACTAGAAAGATGTTTGAAATATTTTCACAATCAATTTACACACCAAATCGTGCAGATATCATTAAATAAGTGCGTCATGATTCGAAATAACACTGAAAATTAAACATCGACATTGTGAAAACAATGATACTGTACTTTAAACGACATAGATTCTTTTGCAACACTGATATTTTTGATAAATCTCGAAATTCATAAATTTTTAATCTTTTCAAACACCTTTTGTTCTCCTTTTCCTTCCACTTCCTTCCTTCACGATTGAGAAACTTCATTCACCATAGAAAAAGAAACAAATACCTCGTAAACGATCAGTTTACTTTAATCATTATTTTAAATTTGAAGACCAATAGATTCAAGATGCCTCAATGTTAGATTATGTTTACGAGACTTTGTAAAAGTGTCTGACCGATTTGCTTGAACATTAGATACCAGTTTCTTTACATTCACAAGACCAATGGCAGGTTTACACGAGAGATTGGAAGATAGGTTTCAATGCACCAACACGGAATCTTAATTTGTTTTCCATTATTTACAGCCTCAAGGACAACTGGGACTTTATTTGAATAGAGATTGGCTTCAAAGCTTATGAACTTTGTCCTGGATTGGCCAATTAGACCACATTAAAAAGTATGTAGTTTGCTCTGCATTTTGATAATTTTAAAGGCTTCTGATATCTACTTTGTTATTTATACAATAGATATTAACATAAATAAATACCTGAAACTCGAAAGCATTTAACATTCTTGACAAGGCAAACTAAACACTCTTGAATGAGGTCTTTGGGACTGCATTTTATACCTGATCTGGACGCATATAACGAGTTTTTGATATCAGATGACCATCTTAATCCAGATTCTGTATTATTATTTTTCCGATCGCAAATCAAAGTACAAATCGAATCTCTATCAATTGAGTAAGAATTTCTTTAACTTGTGTTTCCAAGTCGACTCAGTGTAGAAGTCTATGAGGGTGTGAACTGAATACTTGATGTCAACATCAATATCGGCTTTGAAACTAACATCCAATCTTCCCTTGGTTTCACTTGTCATCCCCTTCTCCAGACTTCGCGCTGGATTCCGTCCAAACTGCCGTGGAGGAATTCCAGATTCCAGAGACACTGTTTCTTGGAAATATAAAACAACCCGGCATCAAGAAACTGTTCGAGCTTACTTTTATCAGTTCTCTCCCTTCTCTGTAGCCTTCAGATCAAAATAGATGCAGCAAATAGTTTTAAAGGCGCATAAAAGACCAATTTGGAAATTATCTTCGTGACTGTTTTATATTAAAAATGCGCAGTTTGGTTAATAAGATTTAGTTCATAATTTGTACGAGCTTCATTTGTTTTTTATTCAGTGCACAAAGCTGGCCACTCAACAATGTAAAAATTATATTTTCTTTATTTTTGTTGAATTTTTGATTCAAATAAAACTATGATGACTTTTCAGTTTTCACAAACTATTTTTTTTATCAATCAATATTTCGTCCACTTTTCTGTGGACTTCTTCAGGATGAAACTACACAAGTAAACAGGAAATTTATAAATTTACAAATTTAAACATTTACAAATTTACTTGCTGTTTACTTGTTTAGTTTAATCCTGAATAAGTCCACAGAAGGGTGGACGAAATATTGATTGATAATAATAATAATAGTTTGTGAAAAGTCTTTATATTTTTATTTGAACTAATAAATCATCCAAACTAATAATCGTGAAAAAAGCATCTAGTTTTGATGTTGAGTGGCCATCTGATTTTGTACAATTAGAGCAAAACAAGTTGCAAACTATGATTTGACGTGTCTATTAATGAAAAACACAAACATTTATCTGAACAATCAAACTGGATGTGCACGTCTGTAGAAAAAAGATCCCCAAAGATAGTTTCCGAATCGGTCAAATACTTATGCCCGCTTAACCCCACGTTGCATGAATGATAATGGTATATAAAAACACCGCGGAGCCACCGGGTTTCACCACGGCCCTCCAACTAACTGATGAACATCGGTGAACGAAGTTTCTCCAACTCTCATTTCTTCGCGAGATGAAAGTATCTCTCCGCCTCCGCCAGGAGTTCCTGCGTCTCACTGGGACTGCTCGGACTCATGGAGTCTCCTCCGCTCTCCTTGCTCCTGCATCGGGACTCCTCCTCTCCCTTCTCGCTGCTCTCCTCCTCGACGATCAGCTCCAGATGCGTGCCCTTGTCCATGATGTGCGACATCTCCGTCGGCTTCACATGATGCTGCGGACTCTGCTTCTCCTCGACGTGCTCCTCCAGCTTCTGGCGCCGGTCGTTCTTCGTCGTCATGCAGCCGGTCTCCACGTCGCGCACCAACCTCTGTCCCGACTTCGTCCGCGTCAACTGGCGAGCCACGTACTCGCTCAGATCGTCGTCCTCCTGCTTGGCGACGATCTTGTTGAGGACGATGAGGAACACCCCGATGAAGAGCGCGAAGGTCCCCGAGAAGACCATCTCGTTGAACCAGCCCTTGGAGAACATCGTGGACCAGTCGGAGATGTCGTCGGGGACGATGCCGGCGAGGAAGAGGAAGGTGCCGAGGACCAAGAACACGACGCCGATGTGCAGCATGCCGATGCTGGTGACGGTCTGGCCCTCAGTGTTGAGCGAGGGGCGACTCTTGCGCGACTTGTCCAGCGACCCGGTGCTGTTGTTGTAGCCGCTGTCGTTGGACTGGGTGCTGTGGCGACGCTCCTTGGCTCGACGCGCTTCCGTGCGGCGTTTGCGTTGGCGCTTGATGGCCAGAGCCGAGTGGATCCCCATGGAGTGCATCCTGGAAGCAGACAAGGAGTGAGTTAGTCAACAGAATGCGATGTATGTTCAAATTAGATGGACTGAGGAGACCTACAGTTCGTTTTTCCTATGTTTGAACTCTCACCAGATGGAGCCACAGTCAGTTGTTCTGCTAGGCCGAGAAAGACTTCATTGCGCGCTCACCTTGCAATGTTGTCTTTCTCGGCCTAGCAGAACAACTGACGGTGTCTCGGTCTCTAGAGAGTTCAAACATAGGAAAAACGAACTGTATTTTCGAGATAGTTTGAGACAAATTTCATACGGTTTCACGACCGCTTGACGTCAGATCAAACAAAATAATAAACTGACGTGGCAGATTGAATGATATTTTGTTCGGAATGACGTCACTTTGACGTCACGCTCGTACAATCTCGAAAATAGGGGTTCTCTAGATGCATAGATTTTGCACCTGGATCTCTATTCTCAATGAGATATTAGCGACCATTTTAAGCTTACTGGACTAAATAATGTCACATGTGTAAATAATGTGTGAAGACACAACTAAAAAAAACTCTTTAAAGAACCGCGTGCGTCCCTGTACCTGCATTTATCTTTAGAATAAAACGGGTTTTTAATCAACGTAAAACTTTTTTGATATTATACCTCTGACTAGTTGCTCAGACCGGAGCAAACCGCAAACTTTACTGACAAACAATTTATAATGCTTCAACTCATGTGTTCCCCTTTTGTTTCATGTTTTAACAAACATTTTTGCAACTCTTAACTTCAACATACCTTTTTACTTAAACTGTTGTAAGACAACGAAGCTACACTAGCGGTTTCTTTTGAATAGTTCTACAAGAAACGTACACATTTAATGAAATATCATCGAATTGCAGTACATTCTTTCTACTCTTTCGCTGACTCGGAATTTAGTTAGAGTGAAATTGGCAAAGTTCCAGACATGAAATGTTTTCGGTGTTACAAACTTCTTGTTTTAAGTCATCTACTCGTGAATAATCACCTTTTAAATGAGGTTATGAAGAGATGATATCAATAAGAGACTTTTCATTAAAAATAACTCTTTTTAAGGAAATTATGTTTTTATAATCTGGACTTGGCATGCGGCCATGTTGAAGGATGATTCTCGGTTGGGTGAGTTGGGAATCGAACCCAGCTCGTCTCGATGTTGGTAAAGTTTGCTAACTCAAAATGAACAAGCAGCAAAGAAGATTTCCCCAGTGATACACAGCCACATCCGCTGATCTGAACAGAAGATTAGTAATCAAAGTTCAGAGCATTTTCAAATTTTGTCTAAAATAAATCGAATCTACAAGAAACTTTTTTTTATGAGACTACAGAGACAACACATTCTTACTACGATTAATGTGAACAAAACCCAAAGTTATATATAATTTCTATTCAGAGACTTGAGAATAATCACGCAGTGTTTAAAGACCCAGCCCATAACAGTACGTGAGAAAAAAAAATGTATTATGTATGTGCCCGAGTACGAGTAATAATTTTAGTCCCATAAGATTAAATCAATTTTAAAACATTTCTACGATCAAAGACCTTCCTCTTCCAAATTCCTGTTTTTAATTAAAAATAATACAAATTAAAAATGTAAAAACTTCATTTAGTTAAATTTGCTATTCTCATAAATCAGTAGGCGAACAGTAGGTGAGTAATGGATTTCATAAGAGTATGCGTTAAGGTCTAAAAGTTTTCTCTAAACTTATCATTGTTACATTCTTATTATCCTCGTGCACAATGCTCCTCATCTCGAGCTCGCTTCAGGTTGCCATGGCAACGGACAAGTTCGATCTTGTTCGCGATCACGAGACGAGGTTGCCATGGCAACGGACAAGTTCGATCTTGTTCGCGATCACGAGACGAGGTTGCCATGGCAACGGACAAGTTCGATCTTGTTCGCGATCACGAGCCGAGGTTCCCATGGCAACGGACAAGTTCGATCTTGTTCGCGATCACGAGCCGAGGTTCCCATGGCAACGGACAAGTTCGATCTTGTTCGTGATCACGTGACGAGCAGTTTCATCAGCGAAGTTTAATATTAATTAGCGTTGAGTTTGTAACACGACTCCGCGAGTTGGAAGATAACGAGCTATTGACAAGCAGGAGGTTAAATAGACTACAGATTCGAACATGAGTCAACTTCGTTTACATCTCAAATGATTTACTAACTAAACTCTTGAACAAATACCTCATTAGTGCGTTACCAATACTGCAATGTCGTAATGAATATCATAAATATCAAGTTATCAGGTTGCTCTTCTTGAAAAGGTTCAGCAGCGCTTATAAAATGGATGTGTTATAAAAATCAAATGCAATACTACAGGAGAGATTAACATGATGTATGCCAGTTAGCTATAAATTGCACACGCTTTCACAGAGGAGAATCCTGACATTTTATTTCATCATAAATTAATTAATAACTCAATTGACTGTCCTCAACTTCTGTCTGAAATCAATTTTTCAGATCCATCAACAAATATGTATTTGATTTAGCTCCATATTAAACTAGGAAAACGCTCAGTGTAACGCGTTGATGAGCGAGCACGGGTACGTGCAAATTCTCGAACCGGAAATGCGTACACAACGCACAGAAAACATATACATCCATATGGAATTGATTATGATATCAACTTAAAAGTGTATGCTTTTCATCGAAACTTTAAAATAGCATCTAAGCACCTGGTTCATAAAGCAAATCAGAATCAATTTTCAATTGGCACTGGAAAACATTCATTTCGATACTTCATTACTGACAGATATTAAAAATGTAAATAACTTCATACGTTCTTAACTGATTGGGATGAAATTTTGTAAAATAAGAGACAATATTGGTCTTAATGATCATGCAAAATATGAGTTTGATCAGAATTATCGAAGACCGTTTTCATTTTTCAGCCTATCAGGAGATATTTATTTAAATTTTAACCAATGAATCTGAGTAACGCGTTGATGAGCGAGCACGGATACGCGCAACACCTCGAACCGAAATTCTGTCTATCGAAAATGTCATTAAAAGCCAATAATTCTAAAATTTCGCCACAGATTTGTATAGAAATCTCAAAACATTCCTAAAATATTGGTCCAAATAACCATGCAAAGCTTTAAGTTGATCAATTGAACCTTTATGATTGAACTGTTCCGTGTTAATTTTCAAAAATCACAGGATCTCCTTCAAAAAATATACCTGAGACCACTCATATGATATAAGTGTGTCTACACAATATCAGATCGACTGTTGAACGGTCATTATCAGTTTCATTTGCGTTTGAAAGTTTCTGCTCTAACTACCTTGCCTTGAACTGAAGAGTCGAAGTCGCCGTGAATTTGACAGCCAACACGCTAATAGTCCGTAAAATGTCAATAACGTTTGGATTTAAACACAGATTAGTATGAAAATTGTCAAAAATGCAGATAATGTTGGACCCAACCATCATGCGAAGTTATAAGTTGATCGTTCAATCGGTTATAGTTTAAATTTCTAAAAACACAGGAAAGATGGTTTTAAATTTTAACCAATGGGAGGATTTGGCTGAAACTTTGTTTGATTGGGTACAATGTTGGGGGTAATGACTTGTCAAAATTTCAATTTGATCAAAACAACCAATCGAAAGTTAATTTTTTTTAAATTTGAACCAATCAATGGATTTCAAAAAAATTAGGGTCTGCAACAATCAGAAATGTTACGTACATGTGTGCAAAATGTCAGCTCGATCGAAGAAAAACTCTGACCTGTATATCGTCAGTAACAGAAAAAAAAAAAACAAACAAAAAAAAAACAGAGGTCCGTGCCAAAAGAGCCAAATGGAGACGCTCGCTTCGCTCGCTCAATTACGTTTATAGATTAACATTAGATTAGCATAATTTAGTTTGTGGTGAATATTTTTTAAACTTGTCTAGCGTTAATTTATTGCAGCTCTGTGTTCAAAGGAATCTGAAATAAAAGTTAGTTTGTACGGATTCTTTATATTATAAATATTACAAATTGGTGGCAGATGTAGTACTTTTTCGACATAAGTTGTAAGACTTGAAAAAAGGAGAGTAATTTATTGTGTTATAGATACTTAGTAAGATTTTGATATATTTCTATAGAAGTTTTTTCTTGAGAAAGTGAAATTCACGCACTAATTCACTATTTGACTATTACTATCAACTCTATGATCTATCAAATGTATTCTCTAGGATATTTTGCCAATGAAATCACGAGTTTAATAAATAATCACGAACTTGTTTCGAAGACATTATAAAATACGTAATCCATTACTGGATTAACATACGTTAATCCATAATGCTCGAATGAGCGATATTACAAATGGTGGCAGAAGTAGGATTTCCCAAATAACGGGTTTCATTGGAATCAATTACTGGAAATAGCGTTGTAAATCACAGGAATCACCGAGCAGACAGAATGTATGACGTCATCATGTTTGTCACCAGGAAATCAATGCTAGCAACTCGCCACGTCAAATATTAATATCACGCTTCAGGAAGAGTTGACATAACTCTGAATCAATATTTCCAGATTGAAGCGTCAAACATACGTTACTGTGGGACTCTTACGAAACTTCCTCTGTGTGTTTTCGTTGTGATTTGTACAGTGGCGGCAATAAGATCGTTGCACTCTGCCTCTCTCTGACCCATATCATGAATATGTTTTTACATGGAGCAGAGAGAGATAGAGTACGAACAACTTAAAGCCGCCAGTACTGCCCAGATTAACAAAACAGTATGAAATTTTACACGCGCATTAATGTCATAAAGTGGACTCAGTTATAGTTTTTGAACATTGGGTGAAGACAGAAAATTAACAGTTTGGCCCATCAAATTTAAATTTTGCATGGCCACTTGGAATAACATTTTATGAACTTTTTATCAATATTCAGACAAATCGTTCAATAACTTCAGGAGTTATTGCCATTTTATTGAAATGTATACTCTTTTGAAATATTTGTCAAATATGTCCAAAGAAATGTGTACTGCTTCTTAACCGCATTTGATTCGCTTGATTCATTTCCCTTTCCAAGGTCTGTAGAGCAGCAACTTTCACACCCACATCGCATGCAGAACGAATGCTCGCTTATCAACGCGTATACAGAGTGATTTACCGGTATCTTATTCATCTACCGAAAACGCTTGCCCAGAATGAAATGTGAAAACCAAATTAATGACGCATCATTATTTTCTAAATTGTTTCGTGAAACGCGATCGACCATTGCGAGTCATTAAAACTCTTCTTGATGAAAATTTCGCGTTAAATTCGCGATTACTCTCAGCCTGATTTCCTCCGGCTTTCTGACTGATATAATTAATATTTGTTGAAAAGTTTTCAACCCATCTCCGGCAATTTCTCATCTAAAGACAACATTTTAACAGAACTAATATTTGCGCCGTTAAGTAACGCGTTATCTCGCAAAGTATTTGACTTCCAGAAAGAGTGCTGTTTGCTCAACTCTTGTGGCTGCTACGAACGATTTCCCTCAACAAGATTTCAGTTGTGAAGTTTTCAAGCGTCGGAAGTAATCTCATTTGTATGAACGCAAAGTAATTGGTGATTTAATTAGCGCTGGGAGGAAACCGCATAACAGAAGTGTTTTCATCACACTCAGGAACTTTGCAAAACTACACGAAATTAATGAATATTCTCTAACTGTCATAAGCAATCCTTTACGATTCACTTATTTGTAATGCTCAAGAAAACTGAAGGCATTTGGAAGTTACCGAACATTTAATTCGACCTTATGATTTCCATTTTCGTTCTTGTTCTGACGTCACGATGGATGAGTCAAATAATATGCGGTTACCTTTAAGTTCTACTGCATGACGTCAAAATACGAACGAAATAGAATGAACATGTCTCTGGAATGTCCAAAAAGATCTGACAACCCCTTTAATTTTTAAAGTGATATGCACAAATCGGTAAGTAAAATGGAATTAATTTGAATCTATAGTTATTTCTGTATGGTAGAAGTTATGACTTTGAATTAGAGTTTTTGTATTTATTGAGATGTATTGTGGATGACGTAATAAGCTCTAGTTGGAACGAAGCTATTCTTATCATATAATATTTAACAAGCAATGCAATGCACATGTACAATATCGACCTAGTGTGGACTCGAACCCCGACCTTTGCATCTGCACTCCAATGCGCTGTTGACCACAGTGAAGTTATGTTTATGTAGTGTTTTATTTCACGCTGTTTCTGTTTGACACAGCGCAGTAACAACGCATTGGAACACAGATCCATAAGTTCGAGCTCTGTACGGCGGTCAACTAGTTGACAGGCCATGTTTTGTCCAATTCAAATCACCTAACAGTGATCTGCAAGAGACTTTATCTTTTGTTTACATCAATAATTGTATGGAACAGACGCCTAACAATACCTAGTATAATTGTTTTAAATAAAATATTTCGCCTTGTGCAGAACACACCTGCTATGTGATTTAATTTGGACAAAAAATGGCCGCCTTGCATCATAGCCACTCGGGTTGATCTCGTAAACTCACACTTTTATTGCATCAGCTTTTCTCTACTTCCGTGATTTTGAAATATAAATAATTGTTATGATATTCTTAATGCTTCCTATATTGCATACTTATGACAATGATTATACGAACTCTGTTATGTTCTAACTGTTTATAAATGAAAAAACATAATACAATATCAATTTTTTCCAAGTCTTAAAGCACATATTTTCTACGAAAGTTAAAAGAAAGCCTTGAAACGTGAGTTGTAATCTCAAATATGAATATTTAAAAGTGCCTGTTACAATCCCTATACATAATCAGCATAATGCTAATAAAGCAATTTACAGAGATTTAGGGCCGGTCTTTAAATAATCTGATAAACCAGTAGTTAAGTTTTAAACTGTCATTCGAGGATTGTCATAGGTTGTTGCCATGGCAATAGAGTCCTAATTGCCTGTTTAAAAGTTAGCTAGACATTGAAAAACTGGTATTGAAACTAAACGAATGATCATAAGCCGATTTGCATACAACTTTAAATTCAGACCGATTTGCATACTGTTTTTATTTCCACTTTTTCACAATGAGTGATGGAAAAAGTCCACATTTCACGTTAATAACTCAATCGATACCGTGTTTTAGTAAATAATAGCCCATAATGTTTCTATCCTACAGCTGTATTAATTGGCTGGTACACAAATAATAATCTCTTTACACCCTCATTAAACTCGCAGTTAAAATCTCGGCTGAGCCTGTGATTTATATAATTTTAGATAACGCATGTGGTTCCCGAGCGAAGGTAAAAGTGAAACTGATTTATGCATTGAGCGCAACTTGCGTGTTGTACTTGCTTCAAGTCACCGTAACTAATGCATAACAATAAGTAGCAAGTCACAAGTGGACATGGAACAACAAACTCAGTGGAAACCGCGAATAATTCCTCGAAATAAAAAGCTAACCAATAGATTTCGTTATTTTGATACTTTATCTTAGGTTTACAGGGCCTAAGTCGACAAGTTCGTAAGTTATCTGGCAGATAGTCATCTATATGACGATTAAATTGGTGTTAATTTAACCAAATGACCAACAAAATCAAAATATCTGTACTTGTAAAGTACAAAATGACAGTTATACTGAGCTTTAAAGGACCAAAATCAACAAAATGACACCGCAAACAAAGAACATATCCTTAAACTGAAGGCTACGAACATAAGTTAGATATCCGTCACTTTGTTAAAATTACAAATAAAAAGTGTAAAACTCAAAGCTTTTGTACTTACTTGAAAGTAAGGGTAGAACAATTCTTCTACGTGTAGAACTTCTTCAGCGCCTCAGCTGCAAGGATGCAAAAGTCTCCTTCACTTTGTCTTGTTCTTTTCTGCAGGTAAAAGTGTACTTGACACTTCACTTCAGTGCACTTGTAAACCACAAAGTCTATTGTTCTCGTACACTTGGCTGGCGCACGAGGTCTGCCAACGACGAGGTATCGACACACGCGCGACGTTGACGGACCGAAACGACGCGGCGGATTCAATCAGCTGTTTTTATGTCAACCTCAGATCGATTTCGTAATAAGATTTATCGATTTGACAGCTGTTTTTGATGGGTTCTGATTGGAAATCTGATGCCACCGAAGCTAAGCCGCCTCACTGGAGATTTGTATGCGAATAACACACTTCAATATGTTGAGATTACTTTGAAGTCTTCACTACTTGTGCGTAGAATATAAAAACTAAAACTATTTGTGCTGATTTCTAATTAACAGTTTTCGCAAAATACGCAATGTTGTTTAATAATATATTGCGTATATTTAAAAAGTTCACTATAATCCATAAAAGCTCGTACTTTTAGACTTCAAAAACACAAAATTTCGATCTACATTAAACACGCTTACACTACAAAGTCCTTCACATCGAATCACCGAACGATTTCACCGAATTACACCTATTTTTCTACCAGTTTCGCGGCTTCCGTGCACACACTTCGCCAGTCTATGGTGGCCGATGTTTGGGTATGCACAGGGAGTCGGGGGGTTCGCTTGACGTCCGGGCACAGGTATTCGGCGCAAAGTCGGCGCGAGTCTATTGATCGAGGGCGCGGCGTGAGAAGGGGGTCACGGGGAGGGGAGGGGGAGGAGGGGAGGGTGTGATATGCGAAGACGCCAGAGCTTTCAGTGGGGCAGATTAAAACATCAACACTTTGACATGTGATGGAGAAATAATAACAGGTTTTCTGAGACGTGATGATTTTTAATCAGGTTTTACGACGGGGCGCGATTTTCATGATGCTGTGAGAAAGGATGTGGGTTTTGATGGCATTTATGAAAGGAGGGCAAATTAGATTATACTTTGATACGCGAAGCTACATTTAGCAATTTCGAGCAATTAGAAAACCGATTAACTTTGTTGAATGCGATAAAATACTATCCATAATACCCTGTAATTCCACTTTGGTAAAGTTATCTTGATTGATTTTATTAATGTTCAACGTTGATGAAGAATAGATAAGGGCGTTGGGAAGGAGGAGTCGTCGCCTAATAGGCGACCCAGCATTTGTCTCTCGACTGATCATTCAGGAGGCCTCGGGGATCGAACCCGGGGCAAGTCCAGCGCGTTACCGCCTGAGCCAACTAACCTCACTGTTTCTATGGCAACAGCGAAGGAGCTCTGTTTGCTTTATGTTTTAATCTTCGGGGACCAGCTGGGTCTTTCACACAACCGATAAATATTATTACACAATGAAACCCAATTAAGTCGGTCTTTGAACTTCGTGGTATCAGAAAATGATGAAACAAATAACAATGACCACCTATTGCCATTGAGTGGATATTTTACAAATTCCTCTCGAGGTACATTTTAAACATAATATTTGGTAATCTATATGCACTGTATATAAACATTTACATTCTAAAAAAAAAATTAAAATACGAAATCAACTCATAAATTCAACGTTTATTCTCCAAGTCGAAGCTTTGATTTAAATGTCGTAAAAACTTAAATAATTTTTCGCCTAAGTGTTGAGGAATTAATATTAGTTTACTGTACCTCAGAGGTAGAAGGCTGGAAGTCAATTGTCTCGATTTCACTGAATATTTCACTGATGTCAACAAATACAGTTATATTGAAGTATTCTCTTTCACAATGACTCATGTCACCATTACAAATATGAGAGATGAAGACAGATACTGGTCTATATCAGCTCAATGAAATGGACTTCCGACCTTCTGCCTCCCGCTGACTCGCCACGTGTGAGCTGCTGAGAGTCAAGACCATTAGAGGTCAAGCAGAGCACAGAACTGCGCGTAATGTTGCGCCATTAGGTGCGCAGCTAATGGGCCGGGGTAAAAGTGCCGGTGTTATTGGAGACATAAAGGGGCCGTTATGGACTTCCGACCTTCTGCCTCCCACTGACACGCCACGTGTGAGCTGCTGAGAGTCAAGACCATTAGAGGTCAAGCAGAGAACAGAACTGCGCGTAATGTTGCGCCATTAGGTGCGCAGCTAATGGGCCGGGGTAAAAGTGCCGGTGTTATTGGAGACAAAAAGGGGCCGTTATGGACTTCCGACCTTCTGCCTCCCACTGACACGCCACGTGTGAGCTGCTGAGAGTCAAGACCATTAGAGGTCAAGCAGAGAACAGAACTGCGCGTAATGTTGCGCCATTAGGTGCGCAGCTAATGGGCCGGGGTAAAAGTGGCCGGTGTTATTGGAGACATAAAGGGGCCGTTATGGACTTCCGACCTTCTGCCTCCCACTGACACGCCACGTGTGAGCTGCTGAGAGTCAAGACCATTAGAGGTCAAGCAGAGAACAGAACTGCGCGTAATGTTGCGCCATTAGGTGCGCAGCTAATGGGCCGGGGTAAAAGTGCCGGTGTTATTGGAGACAAAAAGGGGCCGTTATGGACTTCCGACCTTCTGCCTCCCACTGACACGCCACGTGTGAGCTGCTGAGAGTCAAGACCATTAGAGGTCAAGCAGAGAACAGAACTGCGCGTAATGTTGCGCCATTAGGTGCGCAGCTAATGGGCCGGGGTAAAAGTGCCGGTGTTATTGGAGACATAAAGGGGCCGTTATGGACTTCCGACCTTCTGCCTCCCACTCACTCGCCACGTGTGAGCTGCTGAGAGTCAAGACCATTAGAGGTCAAGCAGAGAACAGAACTGCGCGTAATGTTGCGCCATTAGGTGCGCAGCTAATGGGCCGGGGTAAAAGTGCCGGTGTTATTGGAGACATAAAGGGGCCGTTATGGACTTCCGACCTTCTGCCTCCCACTCACTCGCCACGTGTGAGCTGCTGTGAGTCAAGACCATTAGAGGTCAAGCAGAGAACAGAACTGCGCGTAATGTTGCGCCATTAGGTGCGCAGCTAATGGGCCGGGGTAAAAGTGCCGGTGTTATTGGAGACATAAAGGGGCCGTTATGGACTTCCGACCTTCTGCCTCCCGCTGACTCGTCACGTGTGAGCTGCTGAGAGTCAAGACCATTAGAGGTCAAGCAGAGAACAGAACTGCGCGTAATGTTGCGCCATTAGGTGCGCAGCTAATGGGCCGGGGTAAAAGTGCCGGTGTTATTGGAGACATAAAGGGGCCGTTAACATCCTTGGTACACCAGCAGAAGAGAGAAAGTCGTTAGCGTCTTGTATTTCACATCTAAATGACCAAACAATACTCAAGCACTGTTATCATCCTAGCTTCCACTGAAACTTATGGTTCGAATCTCTGTTTTGCTTTTTGCATTAAATTTCGAACAAAGTCACGGAGCAAGTAAATTTTTTTACAAAACATTCATTACTATCCAGTGCAGAGTGCTAATGATTTCCGGCAAAATCGGTCTATTAGTTTCATCGGAAACTTGATTTGCAGTTTGTACTTAGCTTGGCAATGGGGATGAAAGAAACTCTGTGTGCGAATTGAAACTGGAATCTATTGACCGATCATCACCAAATTTTCATGGTCTTGGGACCAGCATTATAAGTATTTTTTGACAAATCTGTAATGATCTGTAATATGTCAAAATGTATATACCTATCACTTTTTTAGTTTTTTTATCACTGCCACTTAGATAGATCAGTTGTACCAAGTCCCGATAAAGTTAGCGGTAGGATTTATCGGCTGAAACCATGGCAACGGCCAATGAAAGACAGCCATCTACACCTCTAATCTCCACTTTCGGCTAAAGTGAACTTTATCTTACTTATCGGGACATCGTACGACCCGGCCTTTAAGAGTTAGATTTTCTTCAAAGGGTCAAGGTAAGTAGAGAATTTCACACCAATTCGTATGCAATACGAAGGCTCACTTATCAACGCGTTACATCGAGCATTTTCCTCGTAATATTAATAATGGTAATGTTTTCATACATAATCAATTTTATTTCATGAAAGTATGTTTGTATATGTTTTAGTAGTGATTAACGTCGCACGGTTCTGCTGCTAGGCTAATGGCGACGAATGAACGATCATGATGACGAACGGGTAAGGACGGTGGGGAGGAGGCGGTCGGTAGGGAACCTTCACAACATTTGCCTCTCGACTGGAGGAAACCAGGAAAAATACGAAGGATAGTCGAGGGAATCGAAGCCGAGGCCTCCGAGTGCCTGAGCCAACTTGATTCGTATTTAATATGAGCATGGGATAAAGCACAGACTTCGTTTGGAATAAAAAAATATTTGTGTAGTTACGAATGCAAACAACAATATTACGATATGTTAATAACATATTTTTTAAATTATATACAAAATTATGATATTAAAAGAATTTATATTTTACAAGTTGTTAGAGGGATTTGTCGGAAGTTTATACGAGTAGAAAATGAAAATAGCGTTATTCTTTCTACATTCTTTGCGATATTTTATATGAAATAGTCAGCGTTATATCGTAGTTTTTTTTAACAGAATGCCTTCAGAGAAAAAAGGAGCTCGTCTCGGAAAATTGCCATCTTTCGACTTGAATTTCCTCTGCGAAAAGCTTTCCCCGCGGCGCTGCGAGTTCATTGACCCGACGTCGAGACGCTGGCGTCGGGACGCTGGACGCGGTCACGTGACACTCTCAGTGACGTCAGAGGTCACGTGTTATTGTGCAGAGAGAGTGAGAGTTACACGTCATGATTGTTGAGCGAGCGAAGCGACTCCTTTTGACTCATTTGGCACGGACCTCGGCTTTTTTCTGTTACTGAGGCTATACAGGTCACAGATTATCTTTGATCTAGCTTAAAATTTTGTACACATGTACGGACCATTTCTGGCCGTTGTAGACCCTAATTTTATTTAAATCCGCTGATTGGTTCAATTTAAAAAAAATATATCTTTCGATTGGTTGGTCCGATCAATTTGAAATTTTGACTAGTCATTACGACCAACATTGTCTCCAATCTTACAAAGCTTCAGCCATATGCTCCTATTGGTTAAAATTTAAAACCATATTTCCTGTGATTTTTGAAATTTAAAGTAGAAGCGATTGGCCGATCAACTTAGAACTTCGCATGGTCATTGGGACCAACATTTTAGTTATTATTTTTGCAAATTTTTAGTCTAATTTGTCGTTATTTTCAAAATGTATTGTAATTAAAAGACATTTCATTCTATAATCTTGAATATTTGAAAAATGACTACTTTATTAATTCATCCCTGTCTTCTTTTCAAAATTTATTGTAATTAAAAGACATTTCATTCTATAATCTTGAATATTTGAAAAATGTATACTACATTAATTCATCCCTGCCTTCTTGATGCTTCTGCTCCAAGACCTGTAAAGCAGCTGATACTTGCAAACGCATATCAAATCGGATGCATAGTACGAAGGCTCGCTCATCAACGCGTTACACTGAGCGTTTTCCTAGTAGATCCGAGTATTAGATTGAAGAGGTTAGACTGTATGCGTCTTTGAGACTCTGGTCGGATTTGACTCTGGAAGAAGTCTGGAAATAATGTTTTGATAAGGACGCCTGTTTCGTGTTTGCGATATGAGATGATGCGTGAGGGTGCATCATGGATAAGTCCAATAGACTACTCCAGACATTATCTGGCAGACAAATAAATTACCGGCTAAACTGCCAAATAAATTATCAAAGTTAGATTTGCTGCTACAGGCCTTCAAAACCATTTGAAGATAATCTAATTAAAAAGCATCGAAGGATCAGTGATTTAACATTATTATCCCGTATGAAAACTGAATGAATCTCTTCTTGTGTACTGGGTTTTATGGAAAACCTGATGGAAAACGTCTTACTTCTAACCGTTCCCATTAGCACCCTTATGTTAATCTCATCGTTTCAGCAATAGGGAATATGCATGAATTTATTAGAAACTATAATTCATAATTTTCACACGAAAAATAGGAAATTTTCATTCATAGAAATTGAAAATCAGTGTAAATTTTGGCGGAAAAACGCCATCCCGGCAAGTGACGTCATATATCAACCAACAATGATGTTGTCATGGTTACAATAAATTATGACATCACTCGCCGGGATGGCGTTTTCCCGCCAAAATTTACAATGATTTTTAATATCACATTTATGAATGAAAATAGTGTGATTTACCAACATTTTTTTAGTTTTACCAGCATTAAAAATCTTTGCATTTTCCCTATTGAGCACTTTTTATTCAACTGGTTTCAATATTCATGTTATTTGATATTTTGTGTTATCTAATAGAGTTGAATGCTTCTATCTCACTTGTACAATATTCTGTATAGCGTCCAACTGGACTTCTGTGTATCTGAATCACATATCCTGGGGATTGGAAATGAGACACTGCCATGTGTTTGCGCTGAAATGTCAGCAGAGCTATCGGATCATCTCCTTGTAATCGGCGCCAATCCTAGACAAATAGGATGAAGCAAGTATAGGAGGCCACATGTTGACACTAGCGCCATCGCTGCAGTGTTCACTTGACACACTATAGGTTCATAATTCTACCGACAACACACGCTAAGCGCCACCTGTGCCAGTGTGCGAATTTATGTTGTTTGGAATAATTTTGTGGAAGAACAAAAAGAAATAATTTTTTATATTATATTTGTTGGTTATTTTAATTAAGGAATGCCACAGGCTAGGTCAGCCGGATTTATTTATGTATTTAAATATACACAATTTTATTCCAGTCCCACATGAAAAACAATCAAAGATCAAAAATGCATGTAGTATGTGACGGGAAGCCCAAGTTAAAGATAAGATATGCAGAAAGTATCAAGATGGCTGTATTATTGTATTTACATGGTATTTACATGGTATTTACATGTATAATTTGACATACATTATTTCGAATGTTTCATCAAGCTGCATGTCTTTTTGGAAAGGACACTAGGCCAAAGTAAAAACGGTATTTGAACGAAAAGGTTCCTTGACAATAAATCCTTGATATTGTCAATGAAATCAGGGTTCAACTGTACTAGAGTTAGATGACAAATTAGACTTCATCTAATGATGACATCAAACCTCAGGCAGGCAATCCATTTCTTTCGAATACTGTTTTTTGGCCAAGTGTTTATTACAAGTAATGCTCATACTCATATTATAAGAAATTAGTATCAACATTTTATATTCGAGTTTAATGTTTTCTGGAATAATTTCGATTTTAACTAGGGACTGGAACCGGATCCCTTATTAATATAAAACATTTTTTGGGTTCCATAACGGTTCCATAAGGGTTCTTTAAATAATTCATTTAATCGAATATTTACTTTATTTCCTTTCAAATCTGAAATTATTTACTACTAATTCACAGTTTTTCAAATAAATGATCACCGAGTCAAATTAATTTAGACATTCTTAGACATTCAAAAGTCGATTTAAGAAAAATTATTTGAATTATTGTCTGAATTTGATGGAACCGATTTGAACCCTTATTGAACCAAAATGGAACCGGAACCGGAACCGATATTCATTTGGGTTCCAGTTCCTGATTTTAACAAGAACGCGTAGATGAGCGAGCATTCGGTAACCGCCTGAACCAACTTGCTCCATGCAATGATTTGTATGAGATGACGTCACACAAGACCACGGAGCAACGGTGGAAAGAAATGAGATTTCAAATTCAAGAACAATCAAAATATGCAATATTCCACAAGAATCTTGGAGAAAGTCGTTCTGGAGAAGATAAATTTTCTCGGAGGAAAGTTGAGACGCAATTTTCTTCATTCCAGGCATAACTCCAGCAGAATTCCAGCAGCAGCTAGGCTCCGGATTTTACCGAACACTGGAAGGTACAAAACCCCTCGACGTGCTTCGATGCAAGTTTATAGGAAAACATAAAATTGTTTAATGAAGTATTTTATATTTATTGCAGAAAACATTTAGCATAAGATCAAGATAAATTATTCATAATTTGCATGTGATTGGTAAATACATTTTTCTAGCGAAATAAATGAAGACAAAAAAGAAAAGAAAAGTTTGATTGTTTTGATGAAATAAGCTGTCGTTTGCAGTTATTTTGATAAATGACTGTTAGATGTGGGATGACATGAAGCGGAAAGTTAAACAGTTTGTAAATATATGCTCCAGCGATTTCGAATGTTGCGCTTTGTTTTGGTTTTGTCATCGCACAGAAGGGAATAGAAGAGTTTAGACATTGAAAGAAAAATTCACAAGGAGATAAGCGAGAAATTCAGATAATCGTAAGAATGTGTGGTCGTTCGAAATATGTGTGGTTTTCCATCAGGTTTTCCATAAAACCCAGTTTCCATACTGGATAATAATGTTAAATCACTGGTCCTTCGATGCTTTTCGTTAGATTATCTACAAAAGGTTTTGAAATTATAATTACATAATATAAATCATACAGTTTATAAATAATGTGGCGATATTATTATTCACACGGAAATTATCCCCACGTTGCAAAATATCCCTAACTTTTGTGCTGTTTTACGGAATGGGGATGACGTGTTTTTCGATAGTTCAGATACCAATAGGAGCTATAAGAATACACATAAATAAAAAAAAAATGTCCTCCATACTCAATATAATAAGCACAATGTAAAGACTTACACTCAAGATTAATGTATTTTTTAATGAAATATTTCGTTTTTTTTACAAAAACCTTCATCAGTACTCAATACTCCATACTCAGTACTCCATACTCAAGCTTTATGTTTCACTAATTAATTCTTATAATTTATCACAAAAACTTTTAGGTCAGGGAAATCTTTTTGATTTCGTTCAATACCATTTTTTTTTATGTACACCCAACAAATCATAAAACGGTACCTATTTGAAAGAAACGGATTGGCTGCTGTCAGGTTCCTTGACAATCAATCCTTGTTATTATCAATGAAATCAGAGCTCACCTAATAGAGTTAGATGATGAGTTAGCACAGACTTCATGGAATGATGCCATCACATCTTTATCAGACAATCAGTTTATTTCAAATACCATTTTATGATTTGTTGAGTGTTATTTTCAAATGGAAGTACGTAATGAATAATGATGAAGAACAAAATAAATTTTATTACGAAATAAAACCGAGGAGTGTTTCACAGCACTTTTATAAATTCACCTCCACTACAAGCTTTCAACAGCCACAAACACCTTAAAAGCTTTTACTCCAGACAGACCTATTCGCAAGCTCGCGCGAGCTTTACAATCAGCCCTAAAGCTGAAAGCTTAAAGAAAGCGATTTCTTGTGATTGCAAGTGGCCAGGATCCTAAAACCAGCGAACAGAATAATTACATCTCGCCATTGAAAACCAACAGAGGTTCAAAAGCTGAATCCGTGGGAAAAATAGTAGAAGAAAGTAAAAACGGCCTCTTGGATTCACGCCAAAAGACGTAATAAAAACCGCGGGAAACGAATACCGTTTCTCCACCCTGCGGGGTTTCAGAGAACTGTCCTATGTAATAAATAACGAGAAGCGAATGAACTGCCTCGAGAGATCGAGATTGTTAAACGATCCCGAAAAATGTCAAGAGAAAACTGGTGTAAAAAGGAAGAGGGCTGAAAGGGTTTGTAATTTCCACAAAGCAAATAGGTGAATTGCGTCCTTATCTCTGTTTTTATTCCCCTCACGTGTCACGTATTTTACTGTTTCCCGGCAGTTTGAATAAACAGAGGGGGAAATAAATATTCGGTTTTGAAATGTCAGTTTTTATGTGGAGTTGTGGTTTACACGTTTGCGATGAGAGATGGGAGTTCTGGATGGATCTGCGGAATGCATCAGATGC